>JAECWJ010000371.1:0-53496 GCA_018150375.1 Drosophila sturtevanti
AACGAATAAGCGAGCGGAAGTGATTGCGACACAGTTGCGTTCGCAGCGTCATCAATAAATCGGTCCAACGGCCGACTGAAACATGACTCCCTAGCTAAGGCGCATTGACCACCAACTAGATGGCGCGAGGCGCTGAATCAGCTAATCGTGGCCAGCTGTGGGTTTCTTGGGTATCAATAAGAATATTATAAGTTTAGTTTCTAACTACATTCAGAGTCGGCCAGTTCGGTCGCTAATAAAGTACCAAAATATCGTAAAAAGTATTACTGGCGCCCAACGCGTAAAACAAATAATCGAAACTCCGTAGGCGAAAGTCTTCGAAAAAAGTAAACGCGAATCCACGTAAAACCTAACGCGTGTGAACAATAATAATTAAAAAGAAAAAATTTAATAAAAAAGAAATTAAGAAAACTAAAATTACAACAACATCGAGACATCGTCATCACCGCCCATCACCCGACACCCGACTGACATTTGGGGAATTTATTATAAATAAATAAAGGAAGATATTCAGGAATTCCAGCCAATGTATTTCATGTAAGTGAGAATTTTGTTATTGATTTCCTTTTTCCTCTCTTTACTATTTTTTAATAAAGTTATAAACACAATTTGCCTTATCAAAGTGTAATAGTGAAAAAATTTTTTATGACAAGTGATATTTGCAGTGACGAAGAGTTAGCTGAGCTGTGTGAGGGATTAAATATTTATACAGAAAGCAAAAAGAATAAAACAGAAAAAATGAATACACAGGAAGTTATTAATACAATGCGTGAGGCAGTAAAATCTGCTCTAGCTGTTCAAGCTGAAAACATAGAAAGAAAATTTACTAAGCAGTTAGATGAAAAAATAGGTGTGTTAACTGAACAGATTAATGATTTAAGAATCTCCACACCGGAGGTGGAAGTGTACGAAACAGTTAGAGTGGTACCAGGAGTAGAGTGTGATGAGCCACTCGACATAGTTAGAACAGTTCCAGAATTTAGTGGTAATCAGGCAGAATAAGATGCGTGGCGGTCAGCAGCAACATTCGCA
Source organism: Drosophila sturtevanti (assembly GCA_018150375.1). Lineage (NCBI taxonomy): Eukaryota > Metazoa > Arthropoda > Insecta > Diptera > Drosophilidae > Drosophila > Drosophila sturtevanti. The sequence goes on from JAECWJ010000371.1 coordinate 1,033, forward strand.
TATGATTTGTTCCGGCCATTCAACGGCAGTAGAGCACACTATCAAACAGTGGGAATTAAAGGTGCAGCAAGTTCAACACTTGCATCCTTTAATACTGCTTTAAATTTTGATGCTATAATAGCAAGACTAGACTTCACGTATGCAGATAAAACACCAGCTCGCGTCATAAAACAAAAATTGGGTGTGCTCAGACAGGGTGACATGTCCATTTTAGAGTATTATGATGAAGTCGAAAAAAATTTGACCTTCTTAACAAACAAAACGCTGATGACTCAGGATGTGTCAAAAGCCTTAACTCTCAATGAGGAACATCGCGAGGATGCATTGCATTCATTCGTTTCAGGACTTAAAAAGTCTATTAAGGCACACGTTTCACCGGCAAGGCCCAAGACTTTGCAAATTGCTCTTGCATTGGCACAAGAGGCCGAAGCTAGTAATGAATATGCCAATTTCGCTGCAAACTTTGCAAAGGCTGCAGATGATAAGAATAAAAATTCAATTAACAATTCGCTAGAACACTCAAAGAAATCACAGTACCATCACGATGGTCAAACAAATATGGGCCAAAATAAAAACCAACATTTTAATAAAAAACAGAACTATGCTGGCAAGGGAAACCAAAGTTCTAGACAGTTCATCAGTTCAAAATCGAAACAGGGACGAAATCAAACTCAGTCCATGGAACCAATGGACATTGATCCATCTACATCGCGGTTTAGGCAAACAACCTATCAACAGCAAAAACCTTTCGCGAATTTAACGCAAAATCGTCAAAATGTGAACCATAATCAGGTTGTGCCAGATGGTGACGAAGATTATGAGTCGAAAGCGGAGAACGTTGTCACAACCTTTGAAGATGAACATTCCGATATTGAGGCCTGCAATTTTTTGGGGGCACGTCCTTCCTCCCGTACATTACAAAACAGTTAGACGGGAAGGCAATAAAAATTCTCGTAGACACTGGGGCATCTAAAAACTATATTAAACCATTGTCCGAATTAAAACACATTGTCCCAGTGCAAAGTCCGTTTCAAGTTAAGTCCATCCATGGATCCTCCTCTGTCGATAAAAAATGTAAAATCAATCTCTTTGGAGAAAAATCCTTTTTCTTCATTTTAAATACTTTAACCGATTTTGATGCTATTATAGGGTTAGACCTTTTAAGAAAGGTGAACGCCACCATCAATTTTACGGAAGGCAAAATTCATTTTAATGGGGGTTCTGAGGATATTAAGTTGCAAAAATGTGTGGATGTGAATTTCATCGAAATAGATGAAGAAGACGTTCCTCCTGCTATGAAAGAAAAATTTCAGAAAATGATTAGGCTAAGAGCCTCTTCATTTGCAGACCCCAAAGTAGCTTTACCATTTAATATAAACACAGTGGCAACCATTCGAACACAGGGAGGACCTGTTTTTTCAAGATTATATGAATATCCATTGGGAGTATCTGACTTCGTTAATGCGGAGATAAAACAACTTTTAAAAGACGGCATTATACGACCGTCTACATCGCCCTACAATAATCCCATCTGGGTTGTAGACAAAAAAGGCGTTGACGAGCACGGCCATAAAAAGAAAAGAATGGTCATTGATTTTCGGAAATTAAACCAGGTAACTGTGTCGGACAAGTATCCGATTCCCTCTATTACGACAATACTGTCGAACATGGGAAAATCACAGTATTTCTCGACTTTGGACCTAAAGTCGGGATTTCACCAGATTGTGCTGGCAGAGGGGGATAGGGAGAAAACCGCCTTCTCTGTCAAAAGTGGGAAGTACAAATTTTGTCGACTCCCATTCGGACTAAAAAATGCCCCTAGTATTTTTCAGAGGGCTATCGATGATGTTCTAAGAGAATACATCGGGAAAATATGTTATGTCAATGTGGACGATGTTATCATATTTTCCGTAACAAAAGAAGATCATGTTAAACACATTGATATTATTCTTCAATGTCTTGGCGATGCAGGTATGAGAGTTTCCTAGGAAAAATCGAAGTTTTTCAAAAAAAGCGTCGAATACCTCGGGTTTGTTGTTGCTAGGGGAGGTATAAAAACCTCGCTAGAAAATGTTCAGGCTATTCAGTCTATTAAACCACCAACATCTCTGTACGAGCTAAGGTCGTTTTTAGGCTTATCTAGCTATTATAGGTGTTTTATAAAAAACTATGCCGTAATCGCAAGACCGTTAACAGAAATACTTAAGGGAGACAATGGGAAGATTAGCACCAACCACTCCAGAAAGGTCAAAATCGAACTAACAGCTAAACAGTTGCAAACGTTCGATAGACTTAAAAATATCCTAACATCTGAAGATGTCATGTTAAGATATCCTGATTATAAAAAACCATTCGACCTAACAACAGATGCCTCAGGACAAGGCCTGGGAGCTGTATTGTCGCAAGACGGAAGACCCATAACAATGATTTCAAGAACATTGCGGGACAGCGAACCTGACCTAGCGACTAATGAAAGGGAACTTTTGGCAATCGTTTGGGCTTTAAAAACACTCCGAAATTACTTGTACGGAGTTAGAGATTTAAACATTTATACGGACCATCAACCCCTTACCTTCGCGGTGTCTGATCGCAATACAAACGCAAAAATAAAGCGATGGAAATCCTTTATTGACGATCACAACGCGAAACTTATTTATAAACCAGGAAAAGAAAATAAAGTTGCTGATGCGCTGTCACGGCAAAACATAAACGCTTTACATTCTCAAGAATCGGACATCGCTACAATACATAGCGAAGAATCACTGACCTACACCATTGATTTAACAGACAAGCCAGTCAATTGTTTTAGGAATCAAATTGTCATCGAAGAAGCAGACTTCCCTTCAGTAAGAACATTCTTACTTTTTCAGACAAAAATAAGGCATATTATTCAAGTGTCTGACAGAAGCACACTAATGCAAACACTGCAGGATGTGGTAAATGCAGACGTAGTCAACGCGATACACTGCGAGCTTCCAGTGCTTGCCTTCGTCCAGCATAAACTTGTAGAAATGTGCCCAAACACAACTTTTAGGTACTTGAAGTACCTAGTCAGCGATATTCCTGACCGAACGGAACAAAGGGAAATACTAACAACTGAGCATAACAGAGCTCATCGAGCAGCCCAAGAAAATGTTAAACAAGTGCTTCGCGATTATTTTTTTCCAAATATGACCAGATTAGCAACAGAGATTGCTGCAAATTGCAAAATTTGTTCAGTGGCCAAGTACGATAGACACCCAAAAAAGCACTTACTAGGTGTCACTCCCATTCCATCTTCTGTAGGAGAAATTTTACATGTCGACGTTTTTTCAACAGATAAGAAACTTTTTCTTACATGTCTTGATAAATTTTCCAAGTTCGCTGTGGTACAGCCCATTGCTTCCCGAGCTATTATTGACATAAAAGCTCCATTACTCCAATTGATTAACCTCTTTCCAAAAGTCAAAACTATCTATTGTGACAATGAACGGTCACTAAACTCTGAAACAATAAAATCAATGCTGTTAAATAATTTTGATATTCATATTGCAAATGCACCTCCATTGCATAGCACTTCGAATGGGCAAGTAGAGAGATTTCATAGCACCCTGACGGAGATTGCAAGATGCAAAAAATTAAGTTGTCAAACCAATGAGACGGTTGACTTAATACTATTAGCAACAATAGAATATAACAGAACTATTCATTCCGTGACAAACAAGCAACCGATAGAAATACTTCATAAAACAACTGCAGAAATAGAGGCAGTTATTCGAGGAAAACTCGAGAAAACTCAGAACAAACAATTGGAACAAGGGAATAAAAAAAGAGCTGACAAAAAATATCAAGTAGGAGACAAGGTATGGGTGAAATCAAATAAACGATTAGGCAACAAACTGTCCCCGTTATATACGGAAGGCACAGTGGAGGCAGACCTGGGAACGTCTGTTCTTATAAAAGGGAGGGTGGTCCATAAGGACAATCTTCGATAAAATATTTTTATTATTTTTAATTTTTAATATTTCATTTAGAATTAAATTCGTGCAGCCGATACTAATGGCTTTAATGGTGGCTTCGGTAAAATTGACAGATTACTCAATGTCCAATTACATACCTGTAATGGATGGAGATGTAACTATTTGGGATGACTACGCGTACCTTGGACATACAACAAACGTGACGTCGTACCAAACATATGCCGAAGAAACGAAAGTGTTGGTGGAATCGTTTAAACAAGAACATGTGAGAAAAGTAATACTAGCAGATATCGATAGGATAAGTACACGAATAGAGACATTAAGAGTACATCATAGGTATGCTAGGAGCTTAAACATATTAGGCACAGCACTTAAAGTGGTTGCGGGCACTCTGGATTTTGATGATTGGGAACAGGTTAAATTTAGACAAAATCAGTTAAGTGAACAAGAAAATAGACAAATTGAAATAAATAGTAAACTTCAAGACAGATTAAATAAGCTCACTCACTCTTTAAATGAAATAAGCAAAATTGATGAATTAAATATCGAACACCTATTTGAAACTGTCCTGGCAAAAAATAGAATGGTCATTTCAGACCTACAAAATTTAATATTAACTATTACACTTGCAAAAGCAAATTTAATAAGTCCCGTAATACTTAATGACCTTGATATACAGGAAATCAAAAACAAACATCTCACTAACATTAGTGTAACTGATATCTTAGAAGTAGCTAGCATTAAAGCTTTCCAAAATAACGACATCCTACACTTTCTCATAAAATATTCAAATCCAAAATTAGTATGTAAGAAAATTAATGTTTATCCTGTTCAAAGAAAAAATATAGTTTTAGATTTTGAAAAGGGTAGTATAGTTGCGGACTGTGGAACGGAGTCGTATGCAGTTACTGGGTGTGATGTGGCGGTGAGCACAACATTCTGCAGAAGATCATCAACACCTAATTGCGCACAGAACCTCGTATCTGGGTCACCGGAAATGCGAAATGCGATACTCGATCCAGCCATCTTGACCCACTGACAATAGTGGACGACGGGTTAATAATTATCAATGATGTCACCGCAACCATCATCAGCAAAGATAATCTCACGCAAATGGTCTCTGGCACTTACTTGGCAACATTCGATGACAAAGTGACCATAAATGATACCCTGTTCGTTAATAATTATGGGGCATTGAAGAAGAAACCAATGGTTGCAGCCATCTCCCAAATCAACATAACAAGCCATCGGGAGAAACTGAGTCTGCCACTTCTGCATGAGCTAAGCTTGACTAACCTACAAAACATCGGTCAGCTCCGCTCCAACCTGGTATCTGGTTCTATCATCAGTAGTGGTGCTACTCTGGCCATAGTTGTGGTGGCAATCCTTATTGTCTACGAGGTTCGTCGTCATTGGAAAATAAGACACCAAGCCCAGCTGATTAGTAACCTTCAGACCGCTTTAAAGAAGTCCGAGGACGTCCATCACTTAGCTGAGGGAGGAGTTATGACCAGCCAAACGAATAAGCGAGCGGAAGCGATTGCGACATAGTTGCAATCGCAGCGTCATCAAAGTTATGACCACCCAAACGAATAAGCGAGCGGAAGCGATTGCGACACAGTTGCGATCGCAGCGTCATCAATAAATCGGTCCAACGGCCGACTGAAACATGACTCCCTAGCTAAGGCGCATTGACCACCAACTAGATGGCGCGAGGCGCTGAATCAGCTAATCGTGGCCAGCTGTGGGTTTCTTGGGTATCAATAAGAATATTATAAGTTTAGTTTCTAACTACATTCAGAGTCGGCCAGTTCGGTCGCTAATAAAGTACCAAAATATCGTAAAAGGTATTACTTATATGCCTTCTGCATATACATATTTAACAATATATATATTTGCATGTGGCATGCTATATACTCCCGTTCTTTCGCTGCTTTGAGCGACAGAACTCAAAATTACTTATATACTTTTAGGCTAAGTTAAATTTTGAAATAAAGACGGAAAGAGATTGATTTCGAACTCCAAAGAAGATAGAAGTGTCTTCCTTCCACACTTTACTTTCTACACAACAATTTTGTGAAATGCTTCTTTTCGCTCTAATGGTGATGGAATTACATTATCGAATATGGTCGATTTATTTTTACATTTACAGATGAAACGGAACACATGGACTCTGAATGGTATTTACATTTAACAAGGTTGACTTCAATTCATTCCATGCTGTTTCCAAATTCATTGGAAGCGATTCGTCCCAGTCAAGACCCTTCAGCCACAGCTCCTGCATTAGGATCTTTTCTTTAATAATTAAAGGACTTAAAAGACCAAGTGGATCAAACAAACGAGATATCACCGAGACAATGCTCCGTTTTGTCACTCGGAGACCCATAAATGAGTCGTCGATTTGGAATTGGTAACCAGAAAACACCAAGTATTTTGGTCGACGAAGATTCTGAGATTGTTATCGGCGTCGCTGTGCTAAGGGAAGCGGAGACTTCAGGACTGTTCGAGTACCATTTGGTCAACTCAAACCCTGCTTTAAGCCATGCCTGAGACACTTCAGACTCAATTGTCAAAAGATCCTCAACGCAACCAACACCAATCAACATGTCATCGACGTAGAAGTCATGCCTGATAACTTTAGCAGCTTTTGGTAATGACGATTCAATCATCTCACCCAGCTTTGTTAAACACCGTATTGCCAGAAATGGAGCTGGCGCAGTGCCATATGTTACAGTGTTTAACCTGAACACTCTCAAAGAATCATCTGGGTTTTTTCTCCACACTACGAGCTGGAAGTCTCGATCTGCTTCATGTATCAGTACTTGCCGATACATTTTCTTGACGTCCGCTGTCAAGGCATACTTATGAAGCCTGAAGCGAAGCAGAGACGAGTATAGCTCCTCTTTAATGGTGGGACCGACCATCAAAATGTCATTCAACGCAACTTGAGACGAAGTTTTGCATGATGCATCGAATACAACACGCAGTTTCGTCGATGTACTTTGCGGTCGTAAAACGACCTGGTGCGGAATAAAGTAATGTGGACGATCTGGAATTTTATTGTCGGTTTCTGACATATGTCCAAATGAAAGATATTCTTCCATGAACTCCAGATACATTTGTTTCAATTGCACATCTTTAGACAATCTTCTTTCTAGCGACAAGAACCACCGTTTAGCAAGATCAAATGACCTCCCAAGCGCATTGGGATTCGATTTAAGCGGCAGCTTCACCTGAAAATGATCAGATGGTAAAATGTGAAAGTTTTCGGCGAAATGTTTTTCGCACTGCTGATGAGCAGGAGATGAAATTTTTATGGGGGAAGTCAGATCTTCGACAGTCCAAAATTTCTGCAAGGTCTTGTCAATTGAGCTTAAGAATTCGTTTTGGTAACTCAAATTGACTGTCCTCTTCTGACTTGCTCCAATACCAGAAGGGTACCGCCCGGATACAACCCATCCGAATATTGTGATCTGAAGGGTTGGAAGTCCTTGACCTTGATAAAAGGTCGTAGAATGCATCTGCTCCGATGAGCATATCGATTTTTTGTGGCTTATAAAATAGAAGGTCGGCTAATTGCAGATTGTTCGGAATCTTCCAACCACTGATGTTAACGGTTTCGGGTGGCTGGTAGGATGAAAAAGACGTTAAGATACCGAACTCTAAGGGCACCTCCCTGCGATTGACTCGCGGCTTTACCACCGTGTGTATCAATGTTGTGACTTGAACATTGGATTCAGAAATACCAAGCAAGTCGATTGGACACTCCTCTCTAGGTAACTGCAAACGTTGAGCAATTTCTTTTGTTACCAAATTGGTCATAGAACAATTGTCGAGCAAAGCTCGGGCTAGCACCAAATCGCCAGCTTTCGTTCTCACACCAACGATTGCAGTTGCAAGAATCATACTCTTTGGAGGTAGATCTTGTGGAGGTGGTGGTAACGCTCGACCACTGCTGACTGTGTATATGTGAAGCAACGTGTGGTGCGACTTGTTGAATACACGACACTTTTTCGCTGTGCATTTAGCGACAGCAAAGTTTTTTTTTTTTTTTTCCCCGCGAATCCCAACGGGTGCACTAAGTGCCCACACCTCCCGCCCAACCGACCGAGGGGCGCATACCGCATAACGTACGGCTCGAGACACGGGAACAAGATCACAAAACACAGACAAATAAACGAATTCTACATCTAGTTACGAACTAAATAAGATAAGATAGAAGTTTTTAGTAAAGGAAAAAAGAGCTCAGAACTGATTACATTGTAAAGGTGATTGTAATCAGAACAAATTACTCGAAAAGGTTCATGCATGGCATAGTTAGTAGAACAGCGTGGAAGTAATAGAGGTATGAAATTTCTCGTAGGTCGACAAGGAACAGATAAAGCTACGCGGTTCAATAATTCAGGCGAGTCTATAACACCATTAAGGAGCTTGTGCATGAAGATCACGCCAAAGCATTATTCTACGGTTAGTTAGAGAAGGTAGGTTAAGTAAAAGAAGTCTACTAGAGTACGATGGTAAATTGATATTGCGATCCCAGTTCAGACCACGAAGAGCAAAGAGTAGGAACTGCTTTTCGACAGAATCAATTCTTGCTTGGTGTAAGTCATATTGAGGTGACCATTGCAAAATCCATACTCAAGGATAGGACGGACCAATGAAGTAAAGAGAATCTTGGTTGTGTAAGGGTCATTAAATTCCTTTGACCATCTTTTTACAAACCCAAGAACTCCCATAGCTTTGCCGACAGTAGTGGAAATATGAGACTTAAAAGATAACTTTCGGTCCATAAGGACACCCAAGTCATTTATCTCATCGAGGCGTTTTAAAGGACTATTATTAAGAAAATATGTCACAATCTGTGGAGTATTTCTGAAAAAAGTTAATACACTACATTTAGAAGTGTTGAGGTTGAGCAAGTTAAGTCCACACCAAGACTCGAAGTTGTGAAGGTCAGATTGCAACCGAAATGGGGAGGCCATGTCCTTAAAACTAAGACAAATCTTAACGTCATCCGCATACATAAAGACACGAGAGTGATTTATGACTGAGGGAAAATCGTTTATGAATAATGTGAAAAGCGAAGGTCCCAGATGACTGCCCTGAGGCACTCCCGAAGTCACATGGATGGACCTAGAATATGAAGACTTGAAAAGAACCTTTTGAGTTCTTTTTGTCAAATATTCTCGAATCCAACCAAGTAAAGGGCTTGGAAAGCCAATATTACTTAACTTAAGAAGAAGAAGCGTATGATTAACAGAATCAAAAGCTTTACTGAAATCAGTGTAAACGACATCAGTTTGCCTTGCCTTCTTAAATCCTTCGATCCTCAAAGATGTAAATTCTAATAGGTTAGTGGTTGTAGATCTATGTTTCACAAACCCATGCTGAGTTGGTGAAATAATAGAGCTACAAAAATGTTACAATTGAGAAGTAATTATCTTTTCAAAGGCTTTAGGAATAGCGGACAATTTAGAGATACCCCTATAATTCGTTGCATCGGATTTCCTACCATTCTTATAAAGAGGAATGATATAGGATTTCTTCCAAATAGATGGAAAAGTTGAAGAGTTAACGGACAATACAAAAAGTTTTAAAATTGGCTTACATAGAGCCTCTGCGCAAAATCTGAGTACACAGCCTGGTATCCCATCGGGGCCGGGAGAGTACACTGGTTTTACTAAATTAAGCACGCTAAGTAACGAACTTTCATCAATCAAAGGATTATAGATATAATTAGACTTTTTGAACAGGTAAGGATACGAAAGATTCGCTCGATATTCCGTAGAGGAATAAGTTGTTTTAAAAAAATCTGCAATCAAATCAGCAATTGCTTGACCAGTGTCCGCTGTATTATTTTCAAAAGAAATTCGGGATGGAAGGACGGACGTCTTACGTTTAGAATTGACAAAGTTATAGAATAATTTCGGATTTTGTGAGAACTCAAACTTGCAACGCTGAAGGTAGTTCTTATAACATTGCGTGTTAAGCCTCATAAAATCCGAGCGTGCGACTATATAACGAGCGAAATCAGAGGGACGACATGATTTCTTGTACTTTTAAATATCTCGATTTCACGTTGTTTAAGTTAGATAACTCACGAGAAAACCAGGGGGGTCGATGAGACAACACTGGCATCATGCATGGGACACAAACCCTAAGAAGCGAATCGAGAGTATTGTAAAAAATAGAAATAGCTAGATCCATGTCTAAACAATTACATAAAGGGGACCAATCTGTTGAAAGAATAAGCTCATTCAATTTAAGAAAGTTGGCTTTATGAAAATTACGTGATCTAGGCGTTCTACTAACACCAACAATTAGTGCTCGAAAAGGTAGATCAATAGTCAAATCTTAAGTGGGGTGAAATTTATCTTCCGGGAGGACTATGAGGTCAGTTCTAGAAACGACACAGTTGGAAGAATCAATCACAAATATCAGATCCAAAGATCTTCCATTCTTATTATGGACAGAGTTTATCTGGGCCAAGGATAAAAAATGACACCAATAATCAAATGTGACGTAGAAGGAAGCAACGAAGCAGATTCATCTGAAGGTGACCATTGAATTTCAGGCAAATTAAAATCACCAAGAGCAATTAAGATGTCACTATCTGATAGCAAAGAAGAAACATATTGAATTGATTCAAGGTGTAGGAACATGTTATGTAGGCGGAAAAGCACTTGAGTCTAACCTTTACTCCAACTCGATTTTCTGAAATTCAGTAGAATCAATAATGTCAGAGGGTAGAAGGTAGAGTCAACTGCTATCAAAACTCCTCCACCTACGCGATTGATCCAATCACGCCTTAAAATTGTAAATTTTGAAGAAAGAACAGATGCATCGCTAATATCAGGTTTAAACCATAACTCTGTAAAAGCTAAAATATTACAATCAAATACTTAACTATCTAAAAATAGTCTCTAGGAAGCTTAGGTTTAAGTCCTCTTACATTGTGATAGGCCGGACAAAGGGACGAAATTAGTTTTTCGAACGACCGGCAAATGCTGATGGTCCGGCAGAATCTGTAGTGGCGGGGATAGAAAGCCCAACAGGACCTCGAGTTTTCTTTTTGGCTTTAACTAAAATGTCATTGGGCCAAAACCAGTTAATACAAATACATACAAACAGTTCGACCGGGACCCAACGTATTGTAGTGTATACAGTATGTAAAGTGGTCATATGCCCAAACTAAATGTTAGAGTATCAAGCACATTAACATGTTTACATAATGTAACCGCCGCCAAGTGCCGTAATAAGATCAGCCACTTATATGTCGACTGGCCCGCAGCGTGAGATCTGCAGCGTAAGCACTATGACGTTTTGACCACTCGGTACCAAGCGCTTGCATATGCCTATACATACATATAGAACAATATATACAAATGCATATGGCATGCTATATACTCCCGTTCTGTCGCCGCTTTGAGCGACTGAACTCCAAAATAAAGAGAGAGCGAATATCAATTCTGACTAAGAAGAAGGCAGAAGTATATTTTTCCTGGCGTAAAAAGAAATGTTAAATTTCTACCATTTTACATGGCGACCCTAACTGAGATCATAAGCTTACATAGAAAAAAATTAAATTAAATAATTAAATAAATTAAACAACAAACAAAAAAAAACCCCTATTGATGGATGACGACAAAAACTATAAACTTATAAACTATAAACACAAACTTAATTGGACAACAATCACAACGGCATCAATGAAAAATCTAAGTGAGTAGAGATTCATGAGTTCTGTGCAAAAGAAAAAAGCCGGCAAAAGCCGCTTAAGAGTACGCCCAAAAAAAACAAAAGCGGAAATACTAAAATATTTGTTTGCCACCAACCCACCATTACGTTGGGAGGCAACAATAGCTCTACAAGCCGAGCTTGATCAAATTGATCAAGCTCAAAAACAAAAACAGAAATCGAACTCAAACTCTACCACTTCAAATAAAAACATTAAAATTATTAATAACAATACCAATGCTAGGAATTGTCAAACACCAGGAATCCAATTAAAGAAGCCACAAAAGAAGTGCCCAGATGACTGCGAGGGACCGATAGGCAGCGCCTTCTGCCACTATACGTGCAAGCATTGTATGCCAGCCGATGCGAAGACCAGCACCGGCCACGCCTAGCAGGACAGCAAAGGCCTAAGACCAACAAACCTGTCTGATCAGCACTAGCGCGACAATAAGCACACAACGTGGAACCGACAACGCTACATAGAGCGTACAACAATAAATTAAGAAAAACTAATATAAAATAATAATATCTAAAAATGTTAATTTTATGAGAATTAATGTAAAAAAAATATTATATAAAAATAGTACCCTCTGAGATAGAGGCATATCTTCAGCTAAAAATGCCGCTAATATAATCAAAAACAGTGGATTTCACTGATAATGTTATCAACAAAGTAGAATCAAGTAGTGTAGATTTAGGATTAAAAAATACTCTCTTGACAATCATCGTTGTGATTCTCAGCGCAAGCATAATTTTTAAACTGTACAAGCTACGCAACAAATGTTTTCGAAAAAATATATAAGCAAGGCTAATGACTTAGATAAAATCTAAAAAAAAAAATGATATATAAAAGTCACAACAATTATAGTTAATAGTGTAATCAACATTTTTTTTGTTTTTCGTACAATCATTTCTTCTAACATAATATTTCTTACTTTTCACAAATTATTACTATTTACAATTAAATAAAATGTCCATAAAACACTTAATAAAGAATATATTAAGAAATGATTCGCTATTCGCAAGTAAGATCTACTTCCATCTTGCTACTGAGCCAGTAGATACTATGTACCAGTTGGAAAACTTGTACATGTCGACATATGTATAATTGTGAAGTTTCAGTATTTGATGAGTCAGTATTAATGGATACTGACCAGATCGAGCTACAATCCAGTCAAGCAGACGAACACAGAATCGAAATAGAAAACGAAGTAATCATGACGTCCACAGTCGAAAAAGATCGTCAATATGTGAAAGTCTCAACTTCGATTCCTGAATTTGATGGCAATAAGCTTTCACCCCACCGCTTCTTGACAGCGTTAAGAAACACAAATAGAACTAAAGGAGATCAAGAAGATCTAGCCGTTGAAGATATCAAATCAAAGGTAACAGGCACAATCCTTTATAAAGTTCAGAATGAGAAAACAATTCAAGGAATAATCCAGACATTAACTGATAACGTCAAAGGAGAATCCTCCGTACTTATTGAAGCAAAATTAATTAACACAAAACGAAAAGGCAAAACAGCATCGCAATATACAACTGATATTGACAGCTTGCGCGAGCAGTTGGCAGCAGCGTATATTGACGAAGATTTAGACCCAGCAAGTGGTAAAAAAATTTTCGATCAAACAGTCCTTATCAGCCATGATTCACAATTGTGAACATGAAAAGGTCCGCCTAATATTAGAAACAACCCATTTCATTGATTTTAATGATGCAATGGGTAAATATATCCATCACACCACGAAGATTACTGGAAATGCCGGCACTGTCTACTATTACAGAGGCAACAGTAGTCGCAGTAACCAAAGAGGTTACTATAACCGAGGCTATCCAAAACCTAACATAGGTAATTATCACAACAACTATGATAACAATAACAGAGGGAATAATAGAGGCCAAAATAGAGAATACTCTAGAGGCCGTGGTAACTCGAATAGAGGCCACAACAACCAAAATAACAGAAATGCAAATGTTCGAACTACAGAAAGTAGCTCGGGAAACGAGTAAGCCACTTAAGACATTCAGAATGTGCGATAGTATACAACATCAATCTTAGTTCAGGAATATTTGTAAAATTAAAAAATTTAAAGACGAATAATTCGTTTACTTTATTAATAGATGCTGGTGCAGACATTTCAATACTTAAAGCAAATGTCGATATTTTTGATATTGTAAATGTTAACATATCAACCAAAATATCAGGAATCGGCAAACGTTCAGTTTTTTCAAAAGCTTTAGCATTCGTAGAATTATCTATAGGAAAGTATATAATCCCACACAACTATCACTTTCCAATTCCTAGCGATGGCATTATAGGTATAGACTTCATAAAAAAATTCAATTGCATATAAGATTGTACACATACTAGTGACACTCTAATATTAAGGCCAGATAATTTCAGTTTCCCAATTAAAATACCTATCACACATACTTGTGATAATAATAAAATAATCCAACAAATTAAATTAGAATCGACAGAACAAACTGTCCTAATCCCGAATCAAGAAATTGAGGAAGGAATAATTATTGGAAATACTATCTCTGTGGAGATCTTCGTTTTTCCCTAATTGGCCGGCTGATTAATTTTTAGTAAAATTGTTTTAAAGAAATTAATTACACGGCGCGCAAATAAAATTAACGAAAAATATTTTATTGTGTTCCAGGTCCAGGTGTTCTTGCCTGCCCTTTACATGCGTATTTATTGGTTCTCTGAGCGCTGAGCCGAACTCTGCATATAAGAGTATTTGGCAGCAACTGCTGAGAACATAAACAGTTTTAGGGCAGCCAAGCAGTCGGTTTGACAATTGATGTAATTTGATGAACAAAAACAAACATATGTCTTGGCGCTAAGGCCAAGTATTAATTTTATGTTGGTAGAGGCAGAAGGCCTCTACTTAGAAAAGTTCTGCTCCGAACATTCACCCCCCGTTGGAAAGCGCAGGCTTTGAATAGACTCGTCTAAAAGGGGCAGAACGGCTAGCTTGCTGACAGCTCTCTTGAGGATTCCCTTGGCCGTGCAAAGTATGGCTACTCTGCTGACACCATCGGCTCCCGGTATGACGGCCTTGACTCGGGTAAGAGGCCACCCTAGAGGAGGTAGGTTTTCGTCTTTGACGGTTACCACCGAGCCAGACCGCAGGCTTGGAACTAAGGTTTGCCATTTACCTCATTTTTGAAGCAAAGATAGATAATCGGAGGTCCAGTTCTTCCAGAATATTTGTTTCATTTTGGTCAAGTGCTGCCAACGACTCAATAAATTTGTTTGGAGATGACCCAAATCTGGATCTACGAATCTCAAATTAGCTTGCCCATGCAGGAAGTGGTTGGGCGTTAAGACATCCAGGTCATCAGGATTTTCTGTAAGGGAGAAGAGCGGTCGAGAATTAAGCATTGCAGAGATTTCACATACTAGTGTTTGAATTTCATCAAGTGTAAAAATGTAGGTGCCAGCGATGCGATAAAAATGATATTTGGCAGCCTTAACGGCTGCTTCCCATAAGCCTCCGAAGTGCGGAGAGCGGATCGGAATGAATTTTCAGTCGATGTCATGAGAAACGCACAGATTGGTGATAGCCGAAATGTGTGGATCTCCGAGAAATAACTCCCTGAGCTCGGCCAGCTCATTTTTTGCACCAACGAAATTGGTGGCATTATCCGTCCAAATTGTGCGTGGCTTTGGCCGTAGACTTATAAATCGCCTAAAAAAGATTCGGCCTTCGTAGAAAAGCAGACGAAGACTGCGATGTAGCATTTGACAGGTGCTCTGTTCCTGGTTTCTGCTTTATAGAAAAAGGGTCCACAAAAATCAATTCCTGTTGTCTGAAATGCTGGATTTACGCGTACACGATCAGCAGGTAGACTGCCCATCATATGCTGCATTTTAGACGAAAACATCGAATGCATTTACGAATAACTGCTCCATTTGCGGCCTCCAATTGGCCAAAATTTCTGCCTGAGCAGTGCAAGCAGTCCTTGAGCTCCAGCATGCAAAAACTTTTCATGATAGAAAATTACAATTGCATTAGTAATTGTATGACCTCTTGGCATTTCGCGTCATAATTCAATTTTGAGTTTTCCAGGCGTCCGCCAACACGAATTAATCCAAAGTTATCTAAAAACACGTTAGATGAGCACTTTGGTCCTTTTTGTGGGGTTCGATTGCTGTGTAGTAACTTAAACTCCTCAGCAAAACATGATTGTTGTATAATTCTGATGATTAACAATGTTCCATTTTTAATGTCCTGAACTGTGAGCGGCCCTTGCGATCTTGTAGCGTCCTTGTTTTTAAGGTTGTAAAAGCGATACACGTAAGCGAAGATGCGCTGTAGCGTTCCGAATGAATTTTTATATTTCCAATCCACTGAGCCCTTAGTTGTGGGTTTTGAGCCAACCTTTTCTCTAGGTTAAGAAATCTTTCCATTGCCATTGGGAACGAGGCTCCAAGTTCATAAAAACTTTGTCTTGCTGGAAGGCGCACCGAATATTTTCCGCACTGAAGACGACAATAGTTGGCCAAGAAATGTTGCTCGCAACGAAGATCATCGGACGAGGTTGACTGTGGCGAAGAATAATCAATGTCGACTTCCCAAAGATAATTTAATTCTGAATTTTCGGTGGCAGTTGATCTGGCGCATGCTGCCAAAACTGAGCGCCCAAGCAAAGACCTTGCTAAAGCACCAGATATAATCCACCCAAATCTCGTCTCATATAATCCCGTTCTCCCAACAAATAAAGTATAATATATAATAATGTTCTCCCAACAAAACTTTTCCTGAGCCTAGCAGATCAAAAAAGTGCGATGCTCCTATTAGCAAATCAACCTCTTGTGGCCTGAAGATATGTGGGTCTGCCAGATTCAGCTGTTGGGTATTTGCCAATGCTTAGCATCCAGACTGAAATGCAGCTGCAAGTCCGTAATTGTAGGAGTGACGATCGCAGAGAACGAGGCACTATAGCTCGCATCTTGTGATCCCGCGACGATATCTACCGATTTGTTGGATGCTACGCCATTGAACTGAACGTCTGAAGCATTAGACTTTAACTGCAACTGATTGATGAATCTCGACGTAATAAGATTCAGCTAGGAGCATGAATCTAGAATGGCTCGACAAAAAAAGTATAGTCCGGACCGGCCTTTGACATACACTATAGCAGTCGCCAGCACAACGTAGTCATCGGGTTGAGATTTTGGGCTTGGAAGAGGAAGGCTAGGTGTTAAATTTGTTATCAAGGCGACTGGAGATTGTGATGATTCTTGTGGAACGATGGTGTCGAGGCAAGTACTGGAGGATTTGGAGATATGTGCAACAATGTGTGATGCTTAGTTTGGCATTGCTTACCAGAATTTGCCAGAATTACATTGCTACAATGAATGACCTTTTCTCAGGCAGTTTAAACAAAGAAATCTTTTCTTGGCTTCCCTATAACGCGCATTTGCCGATAGATTTAAAGAGGCTTGACATTTGGAAATGTAATGATCAGACGTATTGCAAAAATTGCAACAAACTTGATAATTTTGGGACGTGACCAGTATTGACGGCTTACGTTTAATAAATGTTTTTTCCCATCTGATGGCTAGGCTTTTGAGTTACCATAGCATTTTCCAAATTTGTCATCATCCGACATTTTTTCTCCAAAAAGGATGACATATCCGGCCATGTAGGAAGCGTTGTTGTTGAAATGCTCTCCTCCCACTTCTCCTGCGTGCATTTGTCCAATTTGCGAGATATGATGTGATTGAGTAATCCATCAGAAATTTCCGAAATTGTAGCCAAGGACTGAAGAGACCGCAGATGTGCGTTTATGTTATCACTTAACTGGCGTAAACCAGTTGATGAACCTTGTTCCACCTCTTGCAACCCGAAAATTGATTTGACGTGTGCCTGAAAATGCATAAGTTTATTATCAAATCGAGCTTTTAACAGTTCCATCGCCTTGTCATAATTTTCTTCTGAAAGTTCGAGTGAGCGAATTGTATCTAATGCCGCTCCTCCCAAACTTCCACGAAGATGTTGAAATTTTTCGATTTTTGGTATCCGACGATCTTTGTCCACTATGCTGATGAACATTGAATAAAATTCCGGCCAATCCATATAGTCGCCATTGAATTTTGGCAACTGCAAATCTGGCAACCGAGACTGGTTGAATTCAGCAAGAAATGATGTGGTAATTTCCTGTGAATTCTGACGCACAGCCGTCGAATTAGCACCACTGAATCCTCGGGCTCCCATTAACTCACGAGAGAGTCTGCCTTTAATTCCCATTAAAGTATTTGAAAAATCCAAACGATCATCTGTGGCCAGCTGTAGCAAATCTAATTGTTCGAAATTGGTTTGAGCCAAATCGAAATCCATTCGCATTTGCTCAATTTGGTCCAGTCGAATTTGCAGCTCAACTTCATCAAATTCACTAATTTTTTCCACACTTAGAAATTTGTTGAACGCGATCAGCTGTCTTGACACCGCCACAGCCTTCTCTTTGTAATATTCCAGCTCTCCAGGCATTTGGCAGCTGTAAAATGTTTTATGGTTTGCGAATATGCGAGAAACCGAAAACGCGAAGAATCAACCGTTGCACTGATTCTTGCACTCTGCTTAGGCAGCTGCTAATATGTATGTATGTATGTATGTTTGTATGGCTAAACCGCGCGAGCCAATCTGTCCGGTTGCTATGCGCACTATGTATATTCACTGTACGGCACTTTTCCTTATGTATTTTGTTTGCGACACAAGAAGAGAATTTACCGACGGCAAAGCATATGCGTATGTATGTATGCACATATGCCTATACGAATGTTCGATCTCTTTGATTTTATTATGTGGGTGCAACGACTTTGCAAACCCAGCGATATGCGAACATTTTATTGCAACGATATGCAATAAAATTAACGAAAAAATCGAAATAACTGACACTCACTTTGACCTAAATCACGTCGGGGTCACCAAATTTTATGTGGAGATCTTCGTTTTTCCCCAATTGGCCGGCTAAATAATTTTTATTAAAAAGAAATAATTCACACGGCGCGCAAATAAAATTAACGAAAAAATAGTTTATTGTGTTCTAGGTCAAAGTTGTATGTTGTGTGTGCTTGCCTGCCCTTTACATGGGTATTTATTGGTTCTCTGAGCGCTGCAATGAACTCTGCATATAATAGTATTCGGCAGCAACCGCTGAGAACATAAACAGTTTTAGGGCAGACAAGCAGTGGTTTTGACAATTGATGTACAATTTGATGAACAAAGCAAACATATGTTTTGGCGCTAAGGCCAAGTATTAATTTTATGTTGGTAGAGGCAGAAGGCCTCTACTTAGAAAGGTTCTGCTCCGAACAATTATTATTAATTAAACAAACAAAACCGGATATTATATGCCTACAAGAGACTAATGTCAAATTTAATAATACTCATGTGACAACTCCCAAACCATTTATTGGTTATTTTTTCAATAACTCTTCCAATCTTCATGCAACAAAACTCATACGACAAAACATCCCACACAAAACTATCAACTTAATCTCTTCCACTTGCTCCATGGGCATTGAGCTTCTATCCCACCCTAATATTATAATACTTAATTCTTATATACCCCCCAACCAAAGACTAATAGCCTCAGATTTAATAAATATTGTAGAGTCAGCTCATAAGCCTATAGTTTATGTCGGGGACTTCAATGCTTGGAGTCCACTTTGGGGGTCAAGCTCTCGCAATTCCAAAGGTTATCAAGTTAAAGACCTCATAGTCAGAACAAACCTAACTCTTTTAAATGACGGCTCTGCCACCCACTATTCAACTCACAACTCTTTTACTAACATTGATCTGAGTATGACTTCCGCATCCCTAGTACCATACAGCAAATGGTCCATTGCCCAAAATTTACACGGGAGCGAACATTTTCCTATTACTATTAGCCTTCTGACACATTTAAAACCTGAAAAACTCCCACCTATAATTAGGTTCAAAACTGACCTCGCCAACTGGAATATC
This sequence comes from Drosophila sturtevanti, assembly GCA_018150375.1. NCBI lineage: Eukaryota > Metazoa > Arthropoda > Insecta > Diptera > Drosophilidae > Drosophila > Drosophila sturtevanti. The sequence goes on from JAECWJ010000371.1 coordinate 20,717, forward strand.
TTCCAATCGGCTTGTAAAAAGCACTTCCAGTTTCCGGCGACCAACGACTTGAACCTCTTCGTTGCAAGAATGACGAAAAGCATAAAAACAGCAGCCAACGTAGCCATTCCACAAATTAATCCTAAAAAACAGAAAAGAAACACTGTTTGGTTCAGCCCAAGTCTCCAAGATCTAAGAAAACAAAAACAGTTTTGCTGGCATACCTATAAAACCTCTCAAAACTTCACCAATTTAATAGCCTACAAAAAAGCGAGAGCCCTGTTGAAAAGAGAAGCTATTAGAGCTAAACGAGATTCTTTTAGCAATTTCACCTCTAACATAAACCCACTTTCCACAACCAAAAAATTATGGGCGGATGTCAATAAATTAGTCGGAATCTTCCCAGGGCCTCTTAAATCCATCAGAGATAATAATGTCGAGCTACAAAATTCGGTTGACATTGGCAATGCTTTTGGAGCAATGTGGTCCAATTATTCCAGCGATGAAAACTTCTCTAATGTGTATAAAGTTAATAAAGAAAACTTCCTTTCTCTAACATACTCGCCCAATCGCATTTCCGCAGATGCTAAGTATCTTGATGCTCAGATCACATTGATTGAGCTAGAGTCAGCCCTGCAGCACGCAAAGGGGAAATCTCCTGGTTATGACGGCATCTCATAATCTATGCTTCGAAACTTACCAATAGAAGCAAAGCAAAGGTTGCTAGAAATATACAACAAAATGTTAGATGCAGGTAGCTATCCGCATACTTGGAGAACGGCTATAGTAATCCCAATCCTTAAGCCAAACAAACCTTCCCACGAATTGTCATCCTTCCGTCCCATATCCCTACTCTCCTGTCTGAACAAAACACTGGAAAAAATTCTAGCCAAAAGGATCATGTGGTTTATTACCAAAAATAAACTTATCAGCCCCAACCAAACTGCATTCAAACAACAACACAGTACCATGGACTCACTATTGCATATCCATCATTACGCATCAGATGCTCTTTCCACCAAAAATCATGTAACCATCCTGGCTACTGATTTTGAAAGAGCTTTTGATCGCGTTGGTGTGCACACCGTACTGGAGCAACTTTCCCGGTGGGGGGTAGGTCCTAAAACTTTCTACCTAGTGAAGGCTTTCATGACCAAGCGATCCATCCGTGTCAGAGTTAATAATACTTTAACTAATTTCTATAAATTACACAACGGCATTCCACAAGGATCACCACTCTCAGTGGTATTGTTCATGATTGCCTTCCACTCCCTAGATAATATAATACTAAAACACAAAAAAATACAATTGTCTGTTTACGCGGATGATGCTATAATATTCAGCAACTGCAAAGATACAAATTTACTATTTCTCACTTTTAAACAAATACTCATGGATATCGTAGAATGGGGTAATTTCTCAGGGGCCACTCTTGCCTTAAACAAATGTAAATTATTTCATATTTGTAAAAAACATCGTTGTACATATCCAACTCTAACTGTAAATAACACAACATTAGAATATACATCTAGTCTTAAAGTTCTCGGCCTTACGCTCGACAGTAGACTTACTTTTAAGCAACACTGTGTTAATCTTAGAGATAACCTTAACAAGCGCATTAATATCATTAAGTTTCTTGGGTCTAAGCGGTCCCTTGTCCATCCAACATCACTAATTCATGCCACAAGAGCCCTAATACTGGCCAAAATCGACTATGGGCTGGCAATCTATGGATGGTGTGCGCCATCCAACATCAAATTGGTCTCCCCCGCATACCATGCAGCAGTACGGCGTAGCAATGGCGCCTTCCCCACAACTCCGACGAAATGCGTTTTAGCGGAAGCTGGGCTTCCTGAAGTACAGACGAGAGTTGCGCAACTGACTTTTAAGCTTATACCTAAAATTCTCTGCTCGACTAACCAAATTCTGCTAAAAGATTTCAACACAACCGTTAAACAGCGACGAAGGTTCAAAGTCATGTCTACTATCCTCAGATGTTCCAGTTTTTTCAAAAAACATCAACTGGATATGCCATATCGCTGGAACAAAATCAGCCCATCTCCTCCTTGGCAACTTCAGGACCACACCGTGAACACGTCTCTCAACTTATTAAAAAAATCAAAAACACCCAAAAATGTATTTCAGCAAATGCTTGCTACCGAAACGGAAAGATTCCCCAACTGGAGCTGGCTTTACAGTGACGGATCGAAAACAACTGACTCCACAAACTTCGCAGTCGTCAGCCAATCTGGAACCCTCATCTCAAATGGAATTCTCCCCGCATATTTTTCAATATTTTCTGCCGAAGCGGTTGCAATCCTAAGAGCAATTAAGCACGCTCTTGAACTTAAGGGCAAATTCATAATATGCAGCGATAGTGTTTCAACCCTCAATGCAGTCAATAACATCTACAACCAAACTAGCCTGATGTGGGAAATTCGACATCTTTGCATAAAACATGCCACCAAAATAAAACTTATTTGGGCTCCTGGTCACATGGGCGTAATAGGTAATGAGCTTGCAGATGCAGCGGCTAAACAGGCAGGACAATCTCCTTGCCTAACTGTCATCCCTGGTGTCAGAGACGACTTATGGCGCAACATTAAGGAGATACTAAGGAGAAAGGAAATGTCTCAATGGGACAGTTACGTTCATAGGTTTAAACAATTTAACCCCAGCAAGGAATCAGTCCGATATCCACCTTCATTGCACAGAAGACATTGTAACATCATCACCCGCCTCAGAACTGGTCACACCGCCTTAACCCACGTCCATCTGCTAAATGGAAAAGCTAAGCCCAGATGCCCGAAATGCGGGGGAGAATTATCAACCAAACACATATTGGATACCTGCCCACAACTAAATAATTCAATGATTTGTCTATTTGGCCAAATCCAACCCACCTCCCTCCTTATCTCACCCACTCTCAATAACATAAAATCAGATCACAAATTCTTAGATGTAAATAACTTACTCAATAACATATAAGTTAACTATCGAGTCGATGGCCTTAGTAGCTAGCACTCTTCACCCGTTAGTTATTATATTATTTTGTATAATAATTAATAAAATAAATAAATAATAAATAAATAATTTGTATGTGTTGTAGTCTTAGCTCTTTGGCAGTCTACACATGTTTTTACATACTTTTTAATTGTTTGTGTCATTTTGGGCCAATAGTATAGTTTCTTTATTTTTAATAAGGTACGCGTAATCCCTGTTTGTTCACCTTCTATTGGATCGTTATGATATTTTAACAGGATTGCATTAATTTGACTTTAGTCATTTTTGTCTACTTGTGTCACTTTTTGTAATAGCGCTATTTTTATATTTTTTAATTTTTATTGCCCTTATTCTTAAATTCATTTAAAGTGACAAATTCAAAGATCTGTTCACTTGGTGACATCTGTAAGTTAATGATTTTGTGTATCCCGGCTTCTGAAATAAGCCTTTGAAAAAATTGATCTAAATCGAATTTCTCATTAGAATACAAATCTTTAACCGAAATTTGTGAGATAATTTGGTTTCCTCTTTTGAGTAAACACTTGTATTTATTCATTTTTATTTTTACAAATTTCTTTACGTCGCTGTTGCTAACGACTTCGTAGACATTGGGCTCATTTATTTTTTCATGCATTTAAATTTTTTCATCTGCGCAGATGTTTTCCTGTCGTTTTGCTGATCGTGTTTGTACCATCAATATATTTCTATTTATTTGTATTAAGTCTTCTATGTTTATGCGAGATAATGGATCTGCAACATGATTGTCTTTCCCCTTGAGATATTCAACCATAAATTGATATTCTTCTAAGTCTAATCTCATTCTTGTCAGCTTTGAAGTAGGATTCTTCATTGAAAATAAGTATACTAAGGGTCTATGATCTGTTTTTACTAAAAAATGCCTTCCATAGATATAAGGTCCGAATGGTTTTATTGCTGCTAACTCTTGTTCTGTAGTCGATTTATTACTTTCAATTGGTAGTTGCGCACCGTTGCTGTCTTGTGATAGTACCGCACCACATGCATGTTTACTTGCATCTGTGGTTATGCAAAATTCTTTGCTAAAATCAGGGTATTGCCATAATGTTGGCTTCATTAATGCCTTTTTTAGATATTGAAATGATTCTTCACATTCTTTAGTCCATTGAAATTTGACATTTTTCTTGCACAATTTTGTTAGATTACGTGCATATTGTGCGAAGTTATTAATGAACCTTCTGTAATAGTTACAAAAAGCGGCAAAACGTCGTGCACTATCTGCATCTATGGGGGTTGGATAGTTTTTAATTACATCATATTTTTTATCATCCGAAAGGATACCATGATCTGTACATTTATGGCCAAGGAATGTTACCTCGTGCATAAAGAATGAACATTTCTCTGGATTTAAATTAAGGTTGTGTTTTCGACAAAGTTCAAATATACTTGTAAGATTTTTGAACATGTGCTCTTCAGAAGTTAAGGGTTTATTATTTTTTTGATTGTGTATTTTTATTATGCTGCTGATTTAGATTTATTTTAAAGATTTTTATTATTAGTTGCTCAAGGGGGTTTGGGTGTTCTCCGAGGTACTTTGTGTAATTCGTACCTGGTTGTTACCTCTGTTTTCTCTATTTGAGCCTCTTCCCGAGCCGCCTCTAGAGTTGGTATTATTGTAGTTACTATTATTGTTATTATACCGTTGGGCGCCTCTGTTATAGTTACGTCCCATATACCTTCCACGACCGCGGTTTCCCCCGCGATGTGGGTGGTTATTGTAATACATAATAGTATTAGTTTCTTCAGCTACATCATTAGATGTTTCAATGTAAGCAGCTATTGCTTCGTCCATATTGTTGAATTGACGAGAACGCATAACTGTCTTAACCTCTTTATTTAAGCAATTTTTCTTCATTGCTGATACAGCCTGTTTGGTACTAAGGAATTTTGCTTGTTCTAGAGTATAATCCTTTTCAATATATGCCCCTTCTAGAGACTTAGCTAAATTTTCGATTTCCTGGGTATAAACGTTAGGTGTCTTGTTTTTGTGGGTAAGATTCAATAATCTTGCAGATAAATTATCAACTGATTCACCTTTAACGTTAGCTTTGAGTTTGCTGATTATTTGCTCAACTGTATTCTCATCGCTTATTATATTTCTAGCTTGTCCTTTTAGTTTTGTATTTATTAAAGACACAGCTAATAGTTAATGTACACCCTGTATTGTTTTAATAATCTCCAATGCATCCAGAAAACTACGTAAGTTTTCTGCATTACCGTTGAAATCCGGTATAATCCTTGATGCAGTATTTATAAATTCAATATTGGTTTGCGCCATGATTACTAGTTTTTGTTCTACTATTCTCGAAGTTGACCCTAAATCTGATTCTATTGCTTCGGGTAGTCTCCATATCTTCTATTCATTTTTTTTTTTGACACTATTTTGTATATTATCTCTTGACCTCATAATGCTTTGTTGTTCGCGGTTTTTAATTTTTAATATTATATCGCATATCCTTTACATTATACATTTATTTAAAAATTTTACACTTTTTATTTTCATTACAATACAAATTTTCTTTTGATCGAGTTTTTTTTTCTTTTTGTGTTTAATTTGTTTTATATTATTTTTACATAATTCAGTATTGGTTCATATATAAAACCATATACCTATATATATATATATATATATATATATATGTATATATATTTAGAATGGCTTGACTATTTATATTATCTTTATTTTTCTTAAAAAAAATTTTTTTTGTATGGTAAGTTTAAATTTTAATTTAGATCAAATTTTATTGTATTGTTTTTTACATATTTCCCTGCCTATGTTTGCGTATGGTTTTCAGGCCACACTCTAATCGGGCAACTTTTATGTCGCTCAATTTTACAATTGGTTACAAAAATTTGCATTATTTTAGTATGCAACGCAGTGCATTTCATATAATTATAGATGAGTTGTGCGCACTTGGGAGCGCTGTCGGTTCACTTTTCCGTGGTCCGCTTGATGCGCTGGACGTTGCCGGTGCTGGCTGCACGGGCTTCTTCTTTATAGTGGGGTGCCGGTGCTGGCTGCACAGACTTCCTTCTATGTTGGTCAGGTCGTATACTCACTCAACTATTTACCAACGAAGTGGCTGCTGAGTATAGACGGGAATGTACTGCGAGTAGGTACCAATGGATCCATAGCTGGGAGCTGGAGCGCTGCAGGGAACTGGTGCCAAATCCGGATGGCAGCTGAACGGATAGTTCTTAAGGCAGGATGGAATCGAGACTGGAGCGGGAGCATAGCAAAGCTGGGGTAGCAGCATAGAATGGAGCAGCAGCAGCACTTTATGCGTAGTCCAACATCCTGTCCTCAACGGTTGCGACAGATGTGGCCAAACGATAGCAGTGATACCGATAAATTTCATGGTGATTGTTAGTTTTTTGATTGCTTTGCTGTTGTCTTCAACATGAGCTCCTTGTTTTTTTTTTTTAATCTTCTCTGCTGTCTTTAAAATGGGATTTCTTCTCCTTAGTCGTCCTGGTCGATCCTTTCGACCACTGTCAAGGTCGCCATGTGCTATTTATATTTTATAACTTCTTTAATTTGTTTTGGGATGTGGAGCGACTGTTCATGTCGCTTCCAAGGTCTTTATTTATCTGTCTTTTACATATTGAACTTAAATATTACTTAGCCTAAAACTGCGCGGTCTACAGTGACAGCGCGCGGTCTGCAGTAGCAGCGCTGCCTTTATCATATGTTTTGGTTTTATACTTAATAGATAAAACGAACATATGTACGTATATATGCAACGTATGCAGCGGTAGGAATAGAGCGTGGTTTGCACATATTCATATAAGCGTGTTGCGCAAGCGGTCATTGCATGGGACACATGCTGACTCAGTACTTGCGGCAGGTCGAAGTACTTGCTCCTCATATTTCGGACATGACCTATATTTATACAACAAAGACTAAGTGTCGTTGTGTTCTTGTGTTTACGTTTAATATTATATATGAAGTATATACTGAACATAGTTCTGAGCACAGTGAGCTCTCGAATAATAGAGCGTGTGCCCTTCTACCATTTATTCAACCAATACTAGGAAAAGTAGACATAGGTAACACGTTACAGAACAGACCATCATTGCTATAATTACACAATTAAGCAAGTCTGTAAAATGAGAATCCGTAGAAGTTATTTCTGCCAAACTCCTTAATTTGCAACAAAAGGTCAACACAGCTATCAATACACCCAAAAGGTGGAAAAGTTAACTAAATCATTTGGAGGAGCTTACATCAGCCTTGGTCTAAGCCAAGGTTTAACAAACAAATACAGCACAACATTGGCTGTTAAGGCAATGACTCAAAACTGTGCTATTGATAAGGTAAAACATTCAGGAATATGAATGATGCCATATCCAATTTTGTCTCTCCCTCTGTCCCACACTTTAGGCAGACAGCAGGCACTTACAATAATAGAGGCTGAGGTATTAACTGACACACTGCCGCCGCTGTGTTTACATAATTCTTTTATATATAAACATTATGTATTTAGGCTAAGAGATTGAAAAATAATAAATTATGGATTCATTCGAGTTTAGAAAGCCAACAAGAAAACAAGTATTATACACTATTGCAAATGCAGAGATATTCCTATATGGCGACCGTGACAGGTGTTACCAAGCTGCATAATAACAAGAAATCAAAAATTTTACAAACGGCAGCAATGGAAAATAAAAACGCATGTGTTTTCATCTCCATATGAGGAAAACCTCAAAAGCCGGCAAAAACTCATCTTCAACACTAAAATAACAAATAATAAAGTGGAATAAATTATTATATTTAATGGCAAAAAACATTAAAAGCATGTTTAAATATAAAACAATAACCAGTCAGAAACCTAAGATGAATTGGACCGCTAAATAATTGCACTGCAGCTGCTAACGGAAGCAAAACAAATAATTATTACAAGCACCTACAACAACAACAGAATCGGGATTTGGATGGATGTTTAAAAATACGTACTGAGTGAGTAGAGGTTTTGAGCAATACCCAGAAGGCGCAGTGGAGTAAATAAACGGCTAAAATATAGAAAAGCCGAGCTGAGAAATGTAGTATGTTATATGCCAAACAAGCATATGCCCACCGTATTGTAGTGTATACAACATGTAAAGTGGTCATATGCCCAAATTTAATAATAGAATATCAAGCGCATAAACATAGACACTTTGTCGCTTTGTTTACATAATATAACCGCCGTCAAGTGCCGCAATATGATCAGCCACTTATATGTGGACTGGCCCGCAGCGTGAGAACTGCAGCGTAAGCACTATGACGTTCTGACCATTCGGTACCAAGCGCATGTATATGCCTTCTGCACATATATACATATTTAACATATATATACTCCCGTTCTGCCGCTGCTTGCAGCGACATATATATAAATTGGTGCGAAGACCGGCACCAGTACCGCCTGAGCCCATAGGCCCCGGACATCAGCAGCAGTCAATAGAGAGGTTTAAGCCAAGTAAAACAAAAACAACAAGCCAACGCGACAAGTTTCGAAGTGCTACAATGAGCACACAACGTGGAACCGACAACGCTACATAGAGCGTAAATATATATGCATATAAAAACACATACCTTCGCCAAGAGCGAAGAAATGCAATTAGGCCGCGAATACGCATAGGCCTAATTGCCACTAATTTTAAAAATATTAAAAGTCAACCAGAGGCGAACACGCCGGTTGAAACATACTAACCAAAAACATGATAGGCTATGTACTAACAAATGTGGTTGGAGAATTTTTTTTATTAAATTTAAATTAAGCGAAATGTATACATGAATTGTGAGCCAACCACATTATTCTAAAACACTAATTTTTCCACGTCTCTGGCGGTTAGTTTTCAACTAAGCCGCATTTAAAAATTGATTTCTTTATCGTTTTTATCACGAACTAGGTAACTGTTCAAATTTCAAAAAAGAATTAGTATAATGTAAATTTTTACTTTTCCAAAATTTAAATTTTTATTTTTCCATTATTTCACTAACGTTCAAACAAAACCAAAAAGAAAAAATCAATATAAGGAATTTTCAGGCTTTTTCTCCCCCTATATAGAGTATACACAATTTGTATACAATTTTATTGACGTTTAGTAGCAGTTCAAATAATATACATAGATACTGAACTTAAATTTTTGAATAGAGAAAAAAAAAAAAAAAAAACATACATAAGTACAGTTTTTTTTTTGAAACTCCTAAAACAAAATTCAAAAAAAATTTTCTTTTTGTTTGAATACAAAAATTTATGTTCAACAATAGCATAAGCAAATTTGAAGATATAGATATGGGTTTAATTGATACGAAGACAGTGGACTCCACTGCAAACGTAATAAATCAAATCCAGTCATCAAACATTGACCTGAGATTGACAAATGTACTTTTGCTGATAATTGTAATTATTTTAAGCGCATATGTATTGTTTAAAGCATACAAGTTACACAACAAATGTGCAACCAAAGGAGCCCTAAGCCATGCTAATGACCTGAACAAGGTCTAAAAGAAAAAATATGCATAAATTATCATAAAAGTACATTTTAAAAATAAAAAAACATTTCTAGAAATAACCTTTTTAATTTGTTCACCAAAAAAAAAAAAAAAAAAAAAAATAATAATAAACATTAGTTATGGATGTTATAGAAACAATAACACTACAAAAATACTTACCTTTCCTTGATTTCCTGATAAACTCAGGACCAATAAATAAAAAATACAAGGAAATTAAGTACTGGATAGCAAATAACTACAAATTGAAGAAAAATATAGTAGAACTTATGGAAAAATCCATAAAGGTAGCTTATAGCAGATTACTGGCAAAGAAGCCTTTAGGAAAAGATGTGCCTGAATGGGTTCACGAACTTTTCAAAGACACATTTGAATCGATAACAATAGATTCAGATGATGAAACAATGGATTTAGAAGATTAGAAAAAAAAATAATAACATAAAATCAATTTGATACTTATTTCACACTTGAACATGCTTAATGGAATGGAACGAGATAGTGTCCATTATTAAAAATAAACGTATTGAGATTGATAAATCGTTGAAGTGCTTAAATAAAAGTGCACCGATTTCAAACTCAACAAAAGAAAAGCACATTACATGCTTGATAAAAATGTATAATGATATTCGTGAAGTAATCTATACAAATTCAAATAGATTAACGAAATTGCACTTAACGCAAGGACACGACGTGTTAAAAAGACTAAGGGAAAACCTTAGACATATATCGGAGAGACATAGCTTAAACCTATTTATCCCAAATATAATTAACACACCAGTCAAATTTGATGAGTCAGTATTAATGGATACTGACCAGATCGTGAAACAATCAAGTGAAGAATTCAAACACACATTCGAAATAGAAAAGTAATAATGAAGTAATAATGACGTCCACAGTCGAAAAAGATCGACAATTTGTGAGACAAATTCGATCCCCGAATTTGATGGCAACAAGCTATCACTCCAACGTTTCTTGACAGCGTTAAGAATCACAGATAGAACCAAAGGAGATCAAGAAGATCTAGCCGTGGAAGTTATCAAATCAAAGATAACAGGCACAATCCTTTACAAGGTTCAAAATGAACAAACGATTCAAGGAATAATTTAGAAGCTAGCTGATAACGTCAAAGGAGAATCCTCAGTACTTATCGAAGCTAAATTGCTGAACACCAAACTAAAAGGCAAAACGGCATCGCAATATACGACTGAAATTGACAACCTGCGCAAGCAGTTAGCCATAGCGTATATTGACGAAGGCGCAGACCCAGTAACTGCGGATAAATTTTCAATCAAAACGTCATTATCCGCCATGATTACCAATGCCGAGCATGAAAAGGTCCGTTTCGTACTAGAATCAGGCAATTTCAAAAATTTTAATGATGCAATGAGTAAATATATTCAGCACAGTACAAAGATTACTGGGAGCGCTGAAAATATTTATTATTTTAGAGGCAATAATAGTCGCGGTAACCAAAGAGGCTATCCTAACCCTAACCGAGGTAATTACCAAAACAGAGGTAATTACCAAAACAGGGGTAATTACCGAAAGAGTGGTAATTACCAGAACACCAATAATAACAATAATAGAGGAAATAGAGGAAATAACCAACATAACGGTTATACCAACAACCAGAACAGGAATAGTTATAATAATAATAGGAATAATGTCCGAGTTGTCCAAGATACTTCGGGAAACTCCCAAACTCCTCCAGATATGCAAGGTTAAGCAGTAAAATATATACTGTCAACTTAAGTCTCAACAATTATGTATCATTCAAAAATGTTCCAACAAACAAAAAGATAACATTTTTGGTTGATAGAGGTGCAGATATTTCAATTATAAAAGAAAATTCTGATGTCTTTCATGACATCAAAACCAATAGAATTATAGACATTCGAGGCATAGGAGAAGGAGTAATAAACTCCAAAGGATTAGTCTCAATTGAACTTCAAACAGACAAATACATTATTCCATACAAATTTCATTTACTTCATTCAGATTTCGCAATCCCTTGCGATGGAATAATAGGATTAGATTTCATAAAAACATTTAATTGCAAATTAGATTACAATAGTTCAGACGATTGGTTTGTAATTAGACCACAAAACCTTACGTGTCACATATACGTTCCAATAACATTTATTTCTGGTACTAATTCCACACTTCTACCAGCAAGATCAGAAGTGATACGCAAAATAGAGTTGTATTCAACAGAAGAAAACATTTTAATTCCAAATCAGGAAATTAAACCGGGTGTTTATGTTGCAAACACTATTGCAACAGTCCAGAATACTTATGTCCAATTCTTAAATACCACAGACACATGCCAAATGGTAAGCATTAATAACGTAAAGTTTGAATCACTTTCGAACTACGATGTAGTTCAAAATTTAAAAGACAATAGAAAAGAGTCTGTAATTAATAAATTAAAGAAAAATTTTCCCATCTTGTTTAAAAAACAACTTGAAGAAATATGCACCGAGTATAGTGATGTCTTCGGACTTGAAACCGAACCAATCACAACAAACAATTTCTATAAGCAAAAATTGAGACTTAAAGATGATGAACCAGTAGCCAAACAGAAGAAATCCAGCGTCAGGTTGGAAAGTTAATTGAACAAAATATTGTAGAACCGTCTGTGTCACCCTATAATAGCCCACTTTTATTAGTACCGAAGAAAGCTCTTCCGAGCTCTAAAGAGAAAAAATGGCGATTAGTAATTGACTATCGCCAAATAAATAAAAAATTACTGTCAGATAAATTTCCACTCCCCAGAATTGATGATATTCTTGATAAATTTGGTAGAGCTAAAAATTTTTCTTGCCTTGACTTAATGTCAGGTTTTCATCAAATTGAACTAGAAAAAAAATCAAGAGATATAACGTCTTTTTCAACGAGCAATGGCTCATATCGTTTCTCGCGATTACCTTTTGGTTTAAAAATAGCGCCTAATTCAATTCAGAGAATGATGACAATAGCATTCTCAGGCCTAGAGCCTACACAAGCTTTCCTTTACATGGATGATTTAATCGTTATTGGTTGTTCTGAACAACATATGATTAAAAATCTAATAGATGTTTTCAAACTTTGTAGAAAACACAATCTCAAATTACATCCAGAAAAATGTTCATTTTTCATGCACGAGGTGACGTTTTTAGGTCACAGATGCACAGATAAAGGAATCTTACCTGATGATAAAAAATTTGATGTTATCAATAATTATCCTGTCCCTACGGACGCAGACAGCGCTAGAAGATTCGTTGCTTTTTGCAATTATTATAGACGTTTTATAAAAAACTTCGCCGAATATTCACGGCACATAACAAGATTATGTAAAAAGAATGTCCCATTTGAATGGTCTACAGAATGTGAAGAGGCATTCCAGTACCTAAAAAATCAACTCGTTCAACCAAATCTATTGCAGTACCCAGATTTTAGCAAAGAATTTCGCATAATCACAGATGCAAGCAAACAAGCATGTGGAGCAGTTTTAACTCAAAACTTTAATGGACTCCAACTCCCAGTTGCATATGCATCAAGAGGATTCACTAAAGGTGAAAGCAATAAGAGTACTACAGATCAAGAACTAGCAACAATACATTGCGCAATAACATATTTTCGACCATATGTATATGGCAAACACTTTACAGTTAAAACTGATCACATACCTTTAACATATTTATTTTCTATGGTAAACCCAAGTTCAAAACTAACACGCATGCGACTCGAATTAGAAGAGTACGATTTCACGGTAGAGTATCTGAGAGGTAAGGATAATTTCTTGGCAGATGCCCTGTCAAGGATAACAATATCCGACTTAATTGACATGAATAGAAAAGTCCTGAAAGTCACTACCAGGCACCAAAGTAGACAAAAGAATTTCTGCGCAGAACATAAACAAGAGCTATTGCCAAGGCAAAGTCTCGAAAAACTTATACGAAGTCATTATAAATGACGAGGTACGCAAAGTAGTGACCTTGCGAATAACAGATTCAACATGTTTATTGAAACATGGAAAAAAAGTTGTAGCAAGAATTAATGTTAGCGATTTATACTCCAATAGAATTCTCGACTTAGGTCAGTTTTTCCAAAGGCTTGAAAGGCAAGCCGGTGTATCTCAAATCAGCCAACTAAAAGTGGCACCGAGCGAAAAGATCTTTGAATCAATTTTAATAGATACTTTTAAAAACAAGGGCAATAAAATTTTAAAATCATTAAGAGTAGCGCTACTCAAGCCGGTGACCCTCATCCAAGATGATGAAGAAAAAGAAGCTATATTGTCTACATTCCATGACGATCCAATTCAAGGAGGTCATACAGGTATAACTAAAACGATATCAAAAATGAAGCAAGCAAGTCGTCTCTGCCGACTTGGAGTATACCCTGTACCAAAAAAGGATATTTCATTTAAACAGACTCCTTCCAAATCCCCATTGATTGAAAATAAATTTTTGAAAAAATTCTCGCAATAAGCCCAAACACCAAATTCATGCTTTTTCGCTCACTCATATCAGTGAACGAAGCTAATGCATCATACGGTACAAAGCAACATGCATGCGCATGCTATCTCGCTCACACATTTCAGCTGCTACTGCCCACAGCATTTCAGTACAAAACATATATACGTATTATCTCCGATATTTATTGACCGATTTCCGGTCAGATGGTACATATTGGCTATATAATTGAGTCTGCCAAAAATAAATACTGTAGCTTTAATAGAACTCTAGTTATAGTTTTTTCTAATTTGCGGCCGCGGAAGTGGGCGTGGCAAAAATTTGAAACAAACTTGATCTGCCTGCACAATATACGGATCTACAAAAAAAATTTGGTTGCTCTATCTCTTATAGTCTCCAAGATCTCGATGTTCATACAGACAGACGGACAGACGAACAGACGGACGGACGGACGGACAGACGGACAGACAGACGGACAAGTCTCAATCGACTTCGCTATTGATACTGATCAAGAATATTTATACTTTATGGGGTCGGAAAATTTTCCTTCTGCCTGTTACATACATTTTAGCGACTTTAATATACCCTTGAACCCTATGGGTACAGAGACAATATTATTGGAAAAACATGACTAAACATGTAAAAGAGTACATAAAGAACTGTCCAAAATGCCTGACGTCGAAAATGACAAGACACACAAGAGCACCTATGATAATAAACGAAACTCCACAATATGCTTTTGACAGAGTGATAGTAGACACAATTGGTCCACTACCACGTTCGGAAAATGGAAATGAATACGCAATTAGTCTAGTATGTGATTTATTAAAGTATTTAGTAGCAATTCCCGTTGCAAATAAGAGTACAACAACTGTCGCAAAAGCCATATTCGAATCTTTTATTCTGAAGTACGGTCCAATGAAGACGTTCATTACGGACATGGGAACAGAGTATAAAAATTCCATTATAAATGACTTGTGCAAATATTTAAAAATAGACAACATAACGTCTACAGCACACCACCACCAGACATTAGGTACCGTTGAAAGAAGTCATAGGACATTCAATGAGTACATTCGTTCATACATTTCAGTAGATAAAACTGATTGGGACATATGGTTACAGTATTTCGTGTATTTTTTTAACACAACACCATCAGTAACACATAATTATTGTCCATATGAACTAGTATTTGGTAGACAAAACAACTTACCAATACAATTTAATAGCGTAAATACTATAGAACCTATATATAATATAGAAGACTATTCAAAAGAAGTTAAGTTCAGATTAGAAAGCGCGTATAAGAGAGCTCGAATACTTTTAGACAAAAATAAAATTAAGCAAAAAGAAATAATTGATAGGAAAGTATTAGATTTTAAAATAGAAATAGAAGACCAGGTTTATCTAAAGAATGAAACAGGTCATAAATTAGAACCTTCTTACGTAGGACCATTTGAGGTCATTAGCATAGAAAATAATAATAATATAATTATAAAGAATAATAAAAATAAGAAACAAACAGTTCATAAGGATAGGCTAAAAGTTCAAACAAAAAAAAAAAAGGAAAAATAAACAAAAAATTTTCATTTATAATACAATTTTATATATAATAATAATCTAATCTAAATTGACAAATAGATAAAACAAAATTTTATTTGACTTCGTGATAAAGACAATGAGGAAACACAGTTTTTATATAAGACGCAAAAACATTAAAAAAAAAAACACATCTAAATAACTACATATATGTATTAGAGTACTAACATATAACACAAAAAAAAACTGCATAATACTATTACGTTATTTCTCTAAAAAGGGAGGTGTAGTATTTTATATGCCAAACAAGCATATGCCCACCGTATTGTAGTGTATACAATATGTAAAGTAGTCATATTCCCAATAATAATAGAGTATAAAGCGCATAACATAGAGACACTTTGTCGCTTTGTTTACATAATATAACCGCCGTCAATATGATCAGCCACTTATATGTGGACTGGCCCGCAGCGTGAGAACTGCAGCGTAAGCACTATGACATTCTGACCATTCGGTACCAAGCGCATGTATATGCCTTCTGCACATATATACATATTTAACAATATATACAAATACATATGGCATGCTATAAACTCCCGTTCTGCCGCTGCTTGCAGCGACAGAACTCTATATGAAGACCTTATGTATTTAGGCTAAAGAAATGATTTGAAATAAAGGAAGAGAATATTCTCAATCTGAACACCAATTAAAGCGAACATGCTCCCTTTATTATAAATGCAATATCTATTCTTTACAGAAAACTGCTGTTTGCCCCCAACACTACAAGAAGTTGGGAAAAGGGCAATAAGTTGCAAGCTGAACTCGACAATATCGAGTCAGTTCAGCGACAATTAGAGAAAAGCCCAACATCTACAGAAATTATACCAAAAAAAATACCAATATTGAACCAATACGTATTCCATCCAGAGTCATCGAGAAAACAAATACACGCCAAACCAGAGAGCAGATGCCCAACAGACTGCCCTGGACCACTGGATATACTGCACTGTGAATATACGTGCAACAAGAAGACCGGCACCGGCAACAAAATAGCCTCTGCGATCAACACCGGCAACGCAACAACCAGTAAGAAGACAAGCTCACCCAAGAAGAAGCCTGTGCAGCTAGCACTGGCACCGTCTACAGCTTCAAGCCAGACCAAGGACAAGTGAACCGACAGCGCTTCACAGAGCGCACAACAAAATAATTTAAGACAAAAAAAATGAGATGGAATATATATAAATATGTTTATATGAAAAAAATGTTGTAAAAAACTTTGTAATACTGAGCGACAATTGCGTTGCTCGTAATAGAGTATGGCCCGTGAAGCCATACGCAATATTAAACAGGAGATCACTGCGTTGATCGAATAAATTTTTCTCTTAAAACACATGAAAAAAAATATTAAATAAATCGATCGATATAAATATATATGAAAAAAAAGAATTCACTACCTAAAATACTTATTAAATGTCAGCAAACTCTATATCGAAGTTTGATAGAGTAGACAATTTAGAAGTAGAAGATGAAATGTTGGACCATCAGTCAGAAGTAGGGGATTCAACCGCGAATGTCATTAATACTGTAGACAGTTCTTCAGTCGATCTAAAGTTTATAACCATTTTGCTCACCATAATTGTTGTTTTGCAAATTGCAAACACAATTTCAGGGCTACAGAATTGGATAAGATTTAAAGATTAATACCACTACTTATTTACAATAATAAAAAAAAAAATAGAAGGAAGTTGTCGTAATCTTTATCTTACATTCCATTTTATTGCCAATAAAATTATAAACGACAACATACAATGGGTTAAAGGATTCAATCATTTTATGATAAAAATCCAAATTTTTCCTTTAAAGAAAAATTTGATAAATCTTATAAATGTTTTAATAAAGATACACACTTAGGTATTAGACATAATATTACATTAAAAATAACAGACAACCCTTATTTTCCAATTGAGTTTGACGCAAATTAATTCCAAGATTTGGATGAATCTAAACCAAAAATAAAAATTGAGGATTGCGCTGAAAGTGACTTTGAAACCATCGAAGAGGAAGATACACATACGATGGCAGAGACAGTAGTAGATTTTCTTAAATTAGCCTCATCTATGATAGCAGAATTTGATGGCAAGGCTGAAAATCTACAAAGCTTCATAGATGCATTGCATTTAATTGAGTCCCTAACAGCCATTAGCCTGATAAAAACCAATTTAAAAGTTCATGCTCGAAACCTAATAAGCAACGGACAGACCATTGTTGCAGTAATTACATAAATAAGCCAGTCTGTAAAAGGAGAATCAGTAGAAGTTATTTCCTCCAAACTTAATGCAACAAAAGACCAACACAGCTACTCAATACACCCAAGAGGTGAAAAAGTTAACTAAATCACTTGAAGGAGCTTACATCAGCAATGGTCTAAGCCCAGATTTAGCAAACAAATACAGCACAATATTGGTTGTTAATTAGTTGATAATTAAGGAACAAAAAAAGAGTTCCTGCGAGAAGGTGGTTGGTATACAGCCGGGCCGAAGTTTTAAAAGAAATTTGGATAAAAATTGCATATATCCAATACATATATCTAATTTTGGCGTTAGACCCTCAAGAGGGTAAGTTGGTTAACAAAAAGAGTAAAGTTTAATATCGCCTAAAGTTTTTCTTCTTTCGTGTTCGTTTTGTAATTTTTGCATTCGAATTCTCAGTAAAAGAAAAGGGAAGAGAAGTGAACGATCAAGTGCATGGATAAGGGACGAGCACAGGCGGAGGGAATGCCGTAATTCACTCAACGACCAAAAAAAAATAGAAGAAAAAGAGCTCAACATGAGTGGCTGAGCTAAACTGAGTAGTTTAGTTTTCTTTGCGCGGGAGGCGGAAGCGTTCGTTCGATCGAGAAAATTAGAAATTAGTGCAAAAATTTATTAAGGTCAAAGAAAAAAAAAAGAAAAAATATGTCGGTTTAGCGGTCAAAAGAAATGAAAATGAAATGAAATTTCTTTAGCGGTAACAATTTTTTTATTTTTTTTCTTTTTTTTTGTGCCTTGGGTTTAAAAGTGTGGGTTATTTTTTTAAGTTTTCGCAGAAAAGTAAGAAGAATGAAATTTTTGGACCGATCCTAAACATGGAAGCGCTTTCATCGAGGGAGTTGGCGACAAAGGAGTAAGTGATAATTTTGAATATATTTCTATCTTACAAAAATAAAACCCCGCAAAAGATTTAATATGGAAGAAAAGATGAAATAAGAGAGTTCACAAAAAAATGGAAAAAAATGACCCTCAACTCCAATGCACTTGAGAATGTCAAACGCAGTTTGAGTGAAAAAATATTGTTCACAAAAAAGAGACAGAGAAAAAACGAAGAGTGGAAAAAAGTCACCCGAAGTACGTTAAACAATCGCGCGACTGCTTGAACAAGAACAAACAATATGGTAAACCGAGAATACCCTGCCTTAAGATTTTCGGCATTATGTCACGCAACTAGGAAATTTTTCCTTACATATATTTTTTTATAACATTATTCGAATTTTCCTTGCTTTTCGTTAGATTTAAAAAGGAAAGCAACTAATATATGTAATTTTAGTTAGTTTTTTTTTTGATATTGTTATTCTATTAACGCGGAGAATATAAAGAAGAGTATACCTCCGGTTAAGTGAAGAAAAATTAATGGAGAATGATTATTTTCGATAGTAGTAATAAATAACGAAATTAAATTTTAAT
This sequence comes from Drosophila sturtevanti, assembly GCA_018150375.1. NCBI lineage: Eukaryota > Metazoa > Arthropoda > Insecta > Diptera > Drosophilidae > Drosophila > Drosophila sturtevanti. The sequence goes on from JAECWJ010000371.1 coordinate 39,946, forward strand.
ATTAATGCAGTTTAGGCTAATCTTAGCAGTAACACTCAATAGAAATATTCCTTTTATAACGTTTAAATAAATGCCTCTTGTTGGACTTCCGAAAACCATGCCCATGTAGAATGCTTTGTAAAGGGGTTATTGCAAACTTTTCTTTTTGTTTTGGTCCTCAAATCCGAGGTAGAGTGGGTGATGTGAAACGTCAGCAATATCAGAGGACTTGACCATCGGCTTTGTGTCTCTATATTCTTTACTAATTCAGTTCCGCATGTTCTCATCAATCCGGTATATGTTTATCCCTTGCAAGCTTTTATTTTCAAATTTCTTTTTTTATTTGTTGAGAGTGAGCGAGTAGGCCAACATGGTAGAGGGCAAGATCACCACACCAACTAGCCGACGAGCTAGAAGCCGGAATAATAGAGCGTGCGCCATTCTACCATTTATTCCTCCAAGCCTAGGAAAAATAGTCTTAGGTAATACGTTGGAGATATGATTATTATTTTAATTTCTCTTACTAATTAAAATGGCGCCCACCAATGGAGCTAAAATTTTGTTGCTTAAAAACATGCAGAAGCTGTTATCATTCCGTTATTTCAAGTTTTTTTTTAAAACCAAATTACATTTGTTGTCTACTCGGTTTGCTTCAGCGAATTCAGCAGCTGCATAGGATAGCAGTGCTTTTCTTTGACAAAGGGAAAGATTGACCACGGTTGCAGAAGTGCATCATCAAGTAAATCCCTATTTGTAAAGCAAAAAAAATTATTATTTTCGAGACGCATAAGATTTTGCCAGCAGCTGCACCCCAACCACGTCCAAGAAACTATAATTACAGCAAAAATCTTTACCTACTCAAACATTAGTCATCACATTCATTTTGCTTTGATTACAACTAAATTTTTTTTAGAAAAGATCAGCTCTCGACAATTGATGAGATAATTAGGTTTGAGCAGCAGACATACAACAAAGCTGATCACATGTGCATTGGTGGGAGGAAAGCCCATATGTTTTATGTTATTATATTTCAGTTACCGTTACCGTTTTTATTGATAGCTGTTTTTGTATACATACATACATATGTATGTATTTATTTTGATTTTAAATTTTATTAAATAATTGTAAGAGATAGATAAACGATACGCAGAGAAAAAAAACACAAAGTTATGAGAACTTATATTTTCATGTAATATTCGCGAGTCTTTTTTATCAATAAAAGACAAGCAAATCATGATGTCCATTCAGACGAAGAAGTTGAGGCTGAAGCGCAGCGATTTTGTCCGATATGTCAAAAACAAATAGCATTGTCAGAAGAATCTTTCACAAAGTGTGGATATAGCTTTCACAAACAGTGTATCATGAGTCATGCTGCTACGAGAAATTTTTGCCCGACGTGTAAAAAAGTTTGTTTCGAAGCCACAGTGGCACATAATACTAGATCGCAAAAGCAGAGTCAGTCCACAGGTGAAGAAGCCGGCACCAGCCAAGGGTTGAGAACAGCCATGAGTCAGCCTAGGGGTTTAGATATATCTAACACGCCAGCTCAAAGCGTAGACAATTTCATTTACAGGGCCGAATCGCTAAACAGTCAGATGTTAGATGGGGATTTCACCGTTCTTTGCAGCAACATACGTTTATTATTTGATGGAAAAGCAAGAGAGTTTTACTGTCGTTTTCGTAAAAGACGAAATCCGTTTAATTGGCACGATTTATGTAGGGCTTTAAGGAAATAATTTCGTGACCCTTTAAATGACGTTGACATAAGAGAGACAATAAAAGATAGAAAGCAGTGGGACAAGGAGAATTTTGATTCATTCTATGAAGCTATTATATTGCTTATGAATAGATTGGAAGAACCGTTGGCTGAAAGCACCATCGTTGAAATATTGAAGCGTAACCTGAGAACCAAGATACGCCACGAAATTTTGAATATTAGAGTGGAATCAGTCCAGGAACTGCGTAAAATTTGCAGGCGGCGAGAACACAAGCCGAATTATGTCAAGAAACAGATCGCTGAAATTGAAGAGGTAGAACAAATGAAGGATGCCGAAGCATTTATAAATTCAAAAACTGATAACGAAATCAGCGCCCTAGCATTAATATGTTGGAATTGTCGAAAAGAGGGGCATAGGCATCAAGATTGTTCAGCCATAAGAAAAATCTTTTGTTTTGGCTGTGGGTCACCAATTATATATAAGCCATTTTGTCCGAAGTGTTTAAAAAACGGGAAGGTGAACACACAACCCCGTCCGCTGCAGTGTTTTCGGCTCAAAGAGACGGAATATTAATACCTAAATTTGTGAACCTGCCCAAATGTACAGTGGGGCATAAAACTGTCGACTCTGTCGATAATAGTGATAAATCATTAAATGATTCGAATAAGCAGGAGTCAAATATCTGTAGGAAATATTCACGAAGTTCTAATCGTATTAGACGCTATTGGCAGGAAAATAAAGCAATTGAGGAAATTCGCTTTAAGCCAAACGATAAGCGTCTATTCGCCAAAGTCATTTTCACGATTGAGCATAGAAGTGGAAAATTGAACGTGGTCCCGGATGCTCTTTCACGAGCGAATGAGGAGATAGTAGCAGAAATAGGCGTAGTCAAAGCCGAAATAGATCTGGAATCTCAGCATTTTGAATCACCAGAGTATAAAAGTTTAGCACAAGGCATTCAAGCTAATCAAGATAAAATACCAGATTTAAAGGAAGTGGGCAATTTAGTATATCGCCATATGGAGCATAGTACTGGAGACCCGCTGCACGATTGTATGCTATGGAAATTATGGATTCCAAAAGAAATGATTTCTACAGTTTTAGAGAATTCGCATAATATCCCATTGTCATCACATGGGGGAATTCACAAAACGTTGGAAAGAATACGCAGGTATTTTTATTGGCCACATTTAGTCAATGACGTGAAGGACTATATAGCCGATTGCGAAATTTGCAAAACCACGAAAAAAAAGCACCAATCCCAGCTTTACGACCGTGTGTATGCTTTATCAATGACGGTCACTTCTCGACATACCACACATTTACACACGTTGATCTTTTATTCTGCTCACCCTCCCTTGTGCCCTTCTTAACTTCCTCAATACTCGTGGTCCAACTTTCACAATTTTCTTGTCGCAAAAACATTAAACTATGTACTAGGTCCTAATATCAACAAGAAAACAGTTAGAATTCAAAGCTTTATCCACATGGCAGCACTACTACATCCCACAAACTAAGCCTTTTTGTAATTACCTGGTGTAAATACCATGGTGGAATTCAGATCTTAGTCGCCTAAGCCTGAACTTTCATAACAGCAAAACAAATTACAGAAAAAGTTAATCCTTCTTCATCTGCGCTACATCAGCTAATAAAAATGTTTCTCCTATTAATAGCCCTAACGGCCTTATCACTGATTACAAAGAAATCGAAAAGTTTAACCTTTGCAAAGTTTTGGTCCGATTATTCGCATAGCGACCATTTCCATCTTCATTTTAATAATGCTAAGATCAACACTCTAAGTTCTTCATACAATTATATATATATGGCATTCGGTTGGAAAACAACAGTTATTGAGGATAAAGCTTATTCATGACAACTGGCTCGACCCAGTTAATCTAGAATGCCGTCGTGTCCTCTGATGGGAGGGCGTCTCAGAAAAGTTATAGCCGTACAGACTAGTAAGAGAAGGTCGACCATTTAGAGTGTGCGGGGGTGAGCCTCTGTCAAAAACTATTTTGTAGTATTTGTGTGCTCCGCTTCAAAAGTTGCTTGCTTAAATCATGTTTTGCAGCAAAATACAACTTTTCTAACAATAGTGTTTTCGTAGGTGATTGAATGTGATTTATTCCTGCATAAGGAGGTTTGTTTTGTCGATCTCGTGGCAGGACTGCAACAGGTGATTGCTTCGGGACTCTGATGGGATGCTTGGCGTTGCACCTTAATGATGAATAGTCTTCATCAAACACGCATCAGTCCATCTTTGTCCAAAAATGACGTACTTGGTTGCGATTTAACCGGTTGTTGAGTTGAGAGCTTCGTAATCCTTGAGAAAAAACATACGTTGAATATATTTGATCAGTTGATTTTCCAACGCTGTGATATGTCTATGTCTACTTTGCGGCTGATATTTCACAATTTTGATGCGACATAAATACTGAACAAGAATAGGAAAAAAATCCTCTATTAAGCCGACTCCGGGATTTTGATGGCTAGCCTCTCAAAAGAATCTTTTAAAGCGTATCATTGAAATTGGTTAACTTTATAACTTTTTGTTTGAATAATGGCAAAGATGATTTGGGAAATGACAACCCATATGATCAGGTCCACCTGAATTTTTAAAGACGATAAGTTATCAGCCCAGCAGTCTCGTCTATCTAAATCTTGCAAAAAATTAGCGTCATGCATAATGAAAAATTATATTGAAATGGCTACGGGCCTTCAAACTGAACTAGATGTACTTAATCCAAGCAACAAGAGCAGAACAGCTTTACAGTTGCTCGATAATCGGCAGTCCGCGATCGCAATTACTCAAAACACATCTGACGAAATACTAGCAGGAAAGTCCACAAAAGCCATTAAACATAAGGTTACTGCATGTGCTTTTTTATGTGTAAACTCGTACCACATTCTAACTGATTTCTTGGTTTTGAAGTCGATATCTGCACAGTAGTCAGATCATGTTCTCACTTCTGCTCATTGGAGTACGGCGGCAAATATTAAATTAGCACATTTGAAGTTTCATACGCCGTCCAAAATTGACTTACTGATTGGGGTGGAAACGTGAAAGTACCAACCAAACAAATTGCGATTAGTTTTCGAAGCATCAAATAAGACATCATTTTCTATGTTCCTTAATGTCAAGTTGATGGTTAGTGATAATATTTAGAGGGAGCTATATTTCACATTTTCAAAAATCGAATTTCTCGTTCAACTTCGTTGGTCGTGTTTTTTGGAGCTCTCACTTTAAATCATTTTATTTATTACACTGGTTACACTGTCAAGGTAATCAAAGTTGGAAACTCAGTATAGTAGTTTTAAACTGCTAAACGAATCCCCAAAACGGAAGAAGACCATCCCTAGGAACTTGGCTCCGTTTCCGCCAGCATCTCTTATTGCTGTTCCGAGCACTTTCAGTTGCCCAAGTACGCTGAATGTACTCCAACTGATATTTTTAAAGAGTCGGATACCATCTGTTGGTGTGGATCCCATTGCCATTTTTCCTGGTATTGGTGTTCCATAGGCTACCAGATGTAGGTTCCGATATGTACGGGCGAATATCCTCTGCTAGGGATATTCCCAACCAAATATTGATGAGGGGTAAAGCACTGGCTGCCACGGTTGCTTCACTACCAAATGCTGCTACCATAGTCAGTTTGTCAAGTTCTCTCGTCGGTATTCCACCAAAAAAACAAATATTTGTTTCGAGGCTTGACCCCAATACATCAAAAGATGTCTTAGCCCATATCCGAGCACAAATTACTGCGCCAAATTTAGTGGTGGAAAAATTCAAATTTTCATATACCATGTCACGGGTTCGATCTTTAAAATAAGTGTTCCGCCAAATCATTTTGAACAAGTCTGCAAAAGTGATTTTCCGCCGGAATATCTCATAGTAAAAGAGTATACGACAAGAAAGAAAAATCGGTTTCCAGTTCGACTGACTTTTGCATCCTTCTCATCTTCTTATAAACCTAAAGCATTTTCTTCATCTTCATCTTCCTGCATTCTGCATTTGCTTATATGCCAAAAAACTAGTCTCGTCCACTAAGCTCTAAGCTGTCAAAACTCTATGTAGACAGCATATCCTTTAATTTTCATGTTCTTGCCTTTACTGGGACTTGGCTGAAGCCAGACATTGATGATACTTCAGTTCTTTCCACAAATTATGAAATTTATAGGAGAGATCGGATAATCCGCAATGGTGGTGGTGTGTTTATTACTGTCGATTCATCCTTCCATCCGAATTAATTCAATCATCTTTCACTCATGAAATCGAATTCATCAGAGTCAAGATCCAGCTTAACTCTTTTTGCACCTATGTTACCTGTTCGTATATCCCACCATTGTCCGACTTGGAAATTTATAATAAGCACTCGCACGCTATTTTCATGGGTCCCTGATGCATCCTTCCTTATCACATGAGAAATCACTTGATCTCATATTTGTACTAGATTCATCCAACAGTGTTGTTTCCAGGATTGACCCACTTGTTCTTTCAGAAGACAAATTTTATCCTACATTAAATGTAACTATTGACCTTTCATTTTAACAGCCGATTTTTCGTGCTAAGTCGGACTCAAAGATTCACTGTTTTCTTAAGGCTGACTTTGTCAGACTTAATAATCTTATTCTTAATAATGATTGGTCATATTTGTATAATTCCACACATATAGACACCGCCATTCAATACTTTTATAATGTGTTTGGCTCTGATTTTAAAGTTTGTATTCCTCTCGTGAAATTGGTTCGTTCTAAGAGCCCATCTTGGTCACGCGGGAGTTGTCCAAGATATGAAACATCAAATAAAGATATTATAAGAAATGTAAAGAAGCAGGTCACCCATCTGATTTTTATGTGTATTCTGCTGCCCAATCTAACTTGATGGTTCTTAACACCAAATGCTATAAGGATTATCTTCAGCGGTATAAACATCAGTTTTCACATGATTCTAAGCAGTTTTTTAACTCTGTCAATACTTAACGTAAGATATCGATAATCCCAACTTGTTTTAGTTTCGAAAATAAGATAGCTGACACTGATCAGGCCGTTGCGGATAACAAAACAACCTATTCCTCAATGGAGTATAATGGGAAACTTTCGTACCCATATCACTAAATCAGGTATAATTGTATTTTCAATCCTTTTTTCGATGTGTACCCACCGGGGCCTGGCGGGATTCCTGGGTGTGTACTAAGATTTTGTGCTGATTCTTTGTGCAAGCCCATTCACAAGTTATTCTCCTTGTCTGTTGAAATATCCTCCTTGCCGATGATGTGGAAGGAATCTTTTATCATTCCTCTCCACAAAAATGGTAATAAGTCCGATGTGTCAAACTATAGGGGTATTTCCAAATTTTCCGCTATTTTAAAAGCTTTTGAGAAATTAATAACTTCTCACTCAGCCGATGGGCTAATATTCTAGCAGTACAGAAGTGTTTCTCGATCGCTGTTTTCCTCTCATCTGCTTTACCGGCACAGTAAGTTTCGTTTTTGTTTTTTTTTCTCAAATGACTGTCTCTTTCCCAACTAAAGCATAAGTGCTGCCTAACTGTGTGCTATTCTGATAATGAACGACAGTTAATATGCCCCCCGGGGTAAATAACCTGGGGGATAATCGGTTTGCTTTGCTTACCGATGACCCCCAGATCAAAAAACAAAACACATTTCACATACCAATCATTTCATTCCCTGGACTTCCAACGCTTCAACTTCCTAACCCAAAATACATTGTCGTCGCTGCTACTGACGAATCCAAGCCGCTGACTGACTACTCCTGCTTTGCAGTCCACTGTTCACTGCAACTCATCTGCAAAGACCTAGTTTCAATCTCTGAAATAAGAGATGGAAGACTATTATTACTGACCAAGGATTCCAACTCAGCAAACAAGTTCCTTTCATCTTCGGAGCTGCAACCTTCATGAGACCCTAATTTCTTCTAAAGGTACCATCTATGCTCTGTGCTTAAACAAAATTACTGAAGCAGAAATACCAGCAACAAATGTCCTATGTTTATTTAACAAAAAGGAATTTGAAAAATTCAATGTCAAACTAAGTGTAGTTATAAGGAGGCCAAAAAATATGAAATTGACGATTCCTCTTAAATCGACACATTCTCGGTAGCTTACTCTTGACTTCGGGCGCTCGGGGCTTCTGCTGCTCAATGACAGTAGTTATCGCAGTTATGCATTCTCAACTCTCCCGGGGCGATAGAGAATACTAGGCACAGCTCAATAAGTACATTTAAAAAACACTGTCTAATCTCCAACGTTTTTACCCATTATTATCACAACCCACCTCACAACAATACTGGTAAACAAGGTATTAGGTTTTCCATTAATCTTCCACACAAAATCATTTAAAAAGTTTCAGATATCTTACTCTAGCTGTAGAAATTGACTTGGGACAAAAAATTATATCCACCTGTACGACAAATTAATTCTAATGAACTTATGAGAATCATTCGATTTTTTTCAACTTCAATAATTGTTGTTGGTGATTTTCACGGATGGACCCCCTTTATGGCTGCATTTCTACTAACACCAGAGGCCGTCTCATTGAAAATATTTTTATTTCTCATAATCTATGCTTTATCAATGACGGTCAAACTACTCACTTCTCGACACACCACACATTTACACACGTTGATCTTGTATTCTGCTCACCCTCCCTTGTGCCCTTCTTAACTTCCTCAATACTCGTGGTCCAACTTTCACAATTTTCTTGTCGCAAAAACATTAAACTATGTACTAGGTCCTAATATCAACAAGAAAACAGTTAGAATTCAAAGCTTAATCTACATCCCACAAACTAAGCCTTTTTGTAATTACCTGGTGTAAATACTATGGTGGAATTCAGATCTTAGTCGCCTAAGCCTGAACTTTCATAACAGCAAAACAAATTACAGAAAAAGTTAATCCTTCTTCATCTCCCAAACAAATATGGTTAAACATAAAGAAAATCTGCGGTACATCAGCTAATATAAATGTTTCTCCTATTAATAGCCCTAACGGCCTTATCACTGATTACAAAGAAATTGAAAAGTTTTTGCAAAGTTTTGGTCCGATTATTCGCATAGCGACCATTTCCATCTTCATTTTAATAATGCTAAGATCAACACTCTAAGTTCTTCATACAATTATATATATATGGCATTCGGTTGGAAAACAACAGAGTTATTGAGGATAAAGCTTATTCATGACAAGAAAAATATTTGGCTCGACCCAGTTGATCTAGAATGCCGTCGTGTCCTCTGATGAGAGGGCGTCTCAGAAGAGTTATAGCCGTACAGACTGGTAAGAGAAGGTCGACCATTTAGAGTGTGTGGGGGTGAGCCTCTGTCGAAACCTATTTTGTAGTATTTGTGTGCTTCGCTTCAAAAGTTGTTTGCTTAAAGCATGTTTTGCAGCAAAATACAACTTTTCTAACAATATTGCGAGGTCCTAAAATACAATAGTGTTTTCGTAGGTGATTGAATGTGATTTATTCCTGCATAAGGAGGTTTGTTTTGTCGATCTCGGGGCAGGACTGCAACAGGTGATTGCTTCGGGACTCTGATGGGATGCTTGGCGTTGCACCTTAATGATGAATAGTCTTCATCAAACACGCATCAGTCCATCTTTGTCCAAAAATGACGTACTTGGTTGCGATTTAACCGGTTGTTGAGTTGAGAGCTTCGTAATCCTTGAGAAAAAACATACGTTGAATATATTTGATCAGTTGATTTTCCAACGCTGTGATATGTCTATGTCTACTTTGCGGCTGATATTTCACAATTTTGATGCGACATAAATACTGAACAAGAATAGGAAAAAAATCCTCTATTAAGCCGACTCCGGGATTTTGATGGCTAGCCTCTCAAAAGAATCTTTTAAAGCGTATCATTGAAATTGGTTAACTTTATAACTTTTTGTTTGAATAATGGCAAAGATGATTTGGGAAATGACAACCCATATGATCAGGTCCACCTGAATTTTTAAAGACGATAAGTTATCAGCCCAGCAGTCTCGTCTATCTAAATCTTGCAAAAAATTAGCGTCATGCATAATGAAAAATTATATTGAAATGGCTACGGGCCTTCAAACTGAACTAGATGTACTTAATCCAAGCAACAAGAGCAGAACAGCTTTACAGTTGCTCGATAATCGGCAGTCCGCGATCGCAATTACTCAAAACACATCTGACGAAATACTAGCAGGAAAGTCCACAAAAGCCATTAAACACAAGGTTACTGCATGTGCTTTTTTATGTGTAAACTCGTACCACATTCTAACTGATTTCTTGGTTTTGAAGTCGATATCTGCACAGTAGTCAGATCATGTTCTTACTTCTGCTCATTGGAGTACGGCGGCAAATATTAAATTAGCACATTTGAAGTTTCATACGCCGTCCAAAATTGACTTACTGATTGGGGTGGAAACGTGAAAGTACCAACCAAACAAATTGCGATTAGTTTTCGAAGCATCAAATAAGACATCATTTTCTATGTTCCTTAATGTCAAGTTGATGGTTAGTGATAATATTTAGAGGGAGCTATATTTCACATTTTCAAAAATCGAATTTCTCGTTCAACTTCGTTGGTCGTGTTTTTTTGGAGCTCTCACTTTAAATCATTTTATTTATTACACTGGTTACACTGTCAAGGTAATCAAAGTTGGAAACTCAGTATAGTAGTTTTAAACTGCTAAACGAATCCCCAAAACGGAAGAAGACCATCCCTAGGAACTTGGCTCCGTTTCCGCCAGCATCTCTTATTGCTGTTCCGAGCACTTTCAGTTGCCCAAGTACGCTGAATGTACTCCAACTGATATTTTTAAAGAGTCGGATACCATCTGTTGGTGTGGATCCCATTGCCATTTTTCCTGGTATTGGTGTTCCATAGGCTACCAGATGTAGGTTCCGATATGTACGGGCGAATATCCTCTGCTAGGGATATTCCCAACCAAATATTGATGAGGGGTAAAGCACTGGCTGCCACGGTTGCTTCACTACCAAATGCTGCTACCATAGTCAGTTTGTCAAGTTCTCTCGTCGGTATTCCACCAAAAAAACAAATATTTGTTTCGAGGCTTGACCCCAATACATCAAAAGATGTCTTAGCCCATATCCGAGCACAAATTACTGCGCCAAATTTAGTGGTGGAAAAATTCAAATTTTCATATACCATGTCACGGGTTCGCTCTTTAAAATAAGTGTTCCGCCAAATCATTTTGAACAAGTCTGCAAAAGTGATTTTCCGCCGGAATATCTCATAGTAAAAGAGTATACGACAAGAAAGAAAAATCGGTTTCCTGTTCGACTGACTTTTGCATCCTTCTGATCTTCTTATAAACCTAAAGCATTTTCTTCATCTTCATCTTCCTGCATTCTGCATTTGCTTATATGCCAAAAAACTAGTCTCGTCCACTAAGCTCTAAGCTGTCAAAACTCTATGTAGACAGCATATCCTTTAATTTTCATGTTCTTGCCTTTACTGGGACTTGGCTGAAGCCAGACATTGATGATACTTCAGTTCTTTCCACAAATTATGAAATTTATAGGAGAGATCGGATAATCCGCAATGGTGGTGGTGTGTTTATTACTGTCGATTCATCCTTCCATCCGAATTAATTCAATCATCTTTCACTCATGAAATCGAATTCATCAGAGTCAAGATCCAGCTTAACTCTTTTTGCACCTATGTTACCTGTTCGTATATCCCACCATTGTCCGACTTGGAAATTTATAATAAGCACTCGCACGCTATTTTCATGGGTCCCTGATGCATCCTTCCTTATCACATGAGAAATCACTTGATCTCATATTTGTACTAGATTCATCCAACAGTGTTGTTTCCAGGATTGACCCACTTGTTCTTTCAGAAGACAAATTTTATCCTACATTAAATGTAACTATTGACCTTTCATTTTAACAGCCGATTTTTCGTGCTAAGTCGGACTCAAAGATTCACTGTTTTCTTAAGGCTGACTTTGTCAGACTTAATAATCTTATTCTTAATAATGATTGGTCATATTTGTATAATTCCACACATATAGACACCGCCATTCAATACTTTTATAATGTGTTTGACTCTGTTTTTAAAGTTTGTATTCCTCTCGTGAAATTGGTTCGTTCTAAGAGCCCATCTTGGTCACGCGGGAGTTGTCCAAGATATGAAACATCAAATAAAGATATTATAAGAAATGTAAAGAAGCAGGTCACCCATCTGATTTTTATGTGTATTCTGCTGCCCAATCTAACTTGATGGTTCTTAACACCAAATGCTATAAGGATTATCTTCAGCGGTATAAACATCAGTTTTCACATGATTCTAAGCAGTTTTTTAACTCTGTCAATACTTAACGTAAGATATCGATAATCCCAACTTGTTTTAGTTTCGAAAATAAGATAGCTGACACTGATCAGGCCGTTGCGGATAACAAAACAACCTATTCCTCAATGGAGTATAATGGGAAACTTTCGTACCCATATCACTAAATCAGGTTTAATTGTATTTTCAATCCTTTTTTCGATGTGTACTCACCGGGGCCTGGCGGGATTTCTCGGTGTGTACTAAGATTTTGTGCTGATTCTTTGTGCAAGCCCATTCACAAGTTATTCTCCTTGTCTGTTGAAATATCCTCCTTGCCGATGATGTGGAAGGAATCTTTTATCATTCCTCTCCACAAAAATGGTAATAAGACCGATGTGTCAAACTATAGGGGTATTTCCAAAATTTACGCGATTTTAAAAGCTTTTGAGAAATTAATAACTTCTCACTCAGCCGATGGGCTAATATTCTAGCAGTACAGAAGTGTTTCTCGATCGCTGTTTTCCACTCATCTGCTTTACCGGCACAGTAAGTTTCGTTTTTGTCTTTTTTGCCTATTGTTATTGTGCTATTGTTATAATGAACGACAGTTAATATGCCCCCCGGGGTACCTAACCTGGGGGATAATCGGTTTGCTTTGTTTACCGATGACCCCCAGATCAAAAAACAAAACACATTTCACAAACCAATCATTTCATTCCCTGGACTTCCAACGCTTCAACTTCCTAACCCAAAATACATTGTCGTCGCTGCTACTGACGAATCCAAGCCGCTGACTGACTACTCCTGCTTTGCAGTCCACTGTTCACTGCAACTCATCTGCAAAGACCTAGTTTCAATCTCTGAAATAAGAGATGGAAGACTATTATTACTGACCAAGGATTCCAACTCAGCAAACAAGTTCCTTTCATCTTCGGAGCTGCAACCATCATGAGACCCTAATTTCTTCTAAAGGTACCATCTATGCTCTGTGCTTAAACAAAATTACTGAAGCAGAAATACCAGCAACAAATGTCCTATGTTTATTCAACAAAAAGAAATTTGAAAAATTCAATGTCAAACTAAGTGTAGTTATAAAGAGGCAAAAAAAATGAAATTGACGATTCCTCTAAAACCGACACATTCTCGGTAGCTCTTGACTTCGGGCGCTCGGGGCTTCTGCTGCTCAATGACAGTAGTTATCGCAGTTATGCATTCTCAACTCTCCCGGGGCGATAGAGAATACTAGGCACAGCTCAATAAGTACATTTAAAAAACACTGTCTAATCTCCAACGTTTTTACCCATTATTATCACAACCCACCTCACAACAATACTGGTAAACAAGGTATTAGGTTTTCCATTAATCTTCCACACAAAATCATTTAAATAGTTTCAGATATCTTACTCTAGCTGTAGAAATTGACTTGGGACAAAAAATTATATTCATCAACATATACATTCCACCTGTACGACAAATTAATTCTAATTAACTTATGAGAATCATTCGATTTTTTTCAACTTCAATAATTGTTGTTGGTGATTTTAACGGGTGGAGCCCACTTTATGGC
>JAECWJ010000372.1:0-49116 GCA_018150375.1 Drosophila sturtevanti
CCTTTCAGTGTGACCAAATTCAATTATCGGGGAAGTAATCGCTGAGGAGAGGAGCGGGCTTATTTAAAATATTCTTCATGTTTACATTCGTCCAATCCTGACATTTGATCGACCTCAATCATACAATTTAACATACAACATACAATATACGTACATATTACAAACAGAAACTCACAATTTTATCACACGCATGCATCCACGGCTTGAGTCGGGCTGATTCTAAGATACCTTTGTACGGCAATTGAGTAAGTTGACAATCGTCAATATCGCTGACTTCGTAACGGTCATTTGGAAGGACTCGATTTATCTTATAAGGACCACGGTACTTAGGAGCGAACTTTTTGCACGACCCGGGAGTGACATCAACATTGCGAATGGCCACAAAATCATTGACCCTATAGGATAATGGTGCCTTATGCCTTAAGGCGTACCGTTTTTCATTTCGCTCCTGCGATAATTGAATTTTCGCACTTGCCTCTTGCCTAGTGGCCTCAAAGTTACAGGGGTTTTCTGAACTAAATTTCTCGTCAAGATACTCGGTTAATTCGTCTACTAGGGGGCCTCGCTGATCGCAACCAAACAACAACATAGATGGAGTTTTACCGGTACTACTCTGCACTGAGTTATTGATAGCGAACTCCACACGACTAACTAATTTATACCAATCGGCTTGAGCTAAAGTTTCTGACAACTTTCCCAACATTGGGGTCAACACACGGTTCACACGCTCGACCTGTCCATTAGCTTGAGGCGCGGCAGTTGCTACTTTAATATGGTGAATATTTCGGTTCTCTACAAATTCAGCAAACTCAAACGACGTAAAACACGTACCTCTGTCGGATATAATTCTTCTTGGTCGGCTATAATAATCAAAATATTTTTCTAACGCGGCAGTAACTTCTTTGGTACTAGTGGAATTTACGGGATACAATTTAACAAACTTTGTGAATGCATCAATCACTACCAAAAGGTGCTTTCTTTTTGATGTGACACTCGGTAAGGGGCCTAAGTGGTCAACATGGATAGTATCAAATGGAATCGGACTCTTCGGAATACTATGCAAAGTTCTATTATGTATAGTTCTGGGAACACTATGTAGGATACACTGCAGACAATCCTTTATAAACGCTTCGACTTTTGCATTCATTAATGGGAACCAGTACTTTTCCTTCAAATTGTTTACACATTTCTCAACGCCTAAATGGCCCAGTTTCTCGTGACACCTTCTTATTAATTCCCCTTGCATGCGAGTCGGTGCATACAAACACAGTCTTTCCTTAGCATTTCTTTTGTACACTATACCATCAATTAACTCAAATCCAACATCATCGCCTTTTTCTAAATTTTCTCTTAATTTACGGATATCCGGATCTCTTATCTGTTCTGACTGCAATAATAAATCAACATCTTGCGGAGACGCACCCACTACACCAACCAGGTTTGCCGACTCATTTCGACCGAGCTGGTCACTTCTTTCACTTTGGTTACATAGTAACGGATCTTTACTCTCTTGCATTCTACTTAATCTCGGATCAACAGAACTTTCATCTAAAGTTAAACAACACTTCCCTAACTGAGCACACGGTTTTATCTCACACGGTTTTATCTCACACGGGTCTATCTCACACGGTTTTATCTCACACAGTCCAATCGAATCTCCACTAAACTCATTTTTCTCTGAGGGGACACACGGTTCTATTGGGGCATTCGGGTCTCTCTTCACTAACAAATCGCAAGGATCAAAATCACCTTCTGCAATATCTTCTAACAACTCGGTTTGCCGACTTAATGCGTCTACATGGCCCATGTTTGAACCGGATCTGTGAACAATGGAATAATCAAAATTTTCCAATTCCAACGACCACCGCGCAATGCGGGGATTTATTGATTTTTTACTTAAGGTTTGGACCAACGAATTGCAATCAGTAACGATCAAAAATGGTCTGTGTTCTAAATATACGCGAAATCGGCGCACTGCATATATTATGGCCAAAGTTTCGAGTTCGAAACTGTGATAGTGGGACTCGGCGGCTGTCGCCTTTCGGGAATAATAAGAGACTGGATGCATTTTGCCATCAGTCTGTCTTTGCATGAAAGAGGCACCAAAGCCATTTGAACTGGCGTCAGTATGCAACTCAGTTTCGTAATTAGGGTTAAAGATAGCTAATATGGGCGGACTAGATAAAGCGGATCTTAACGTAACAAATGCGTTTTTAGCGGTTTTGTTCATCGGAAATGGGCCACCTTGTTTAAGCAACTCAGTTAACGGTTTGGCAATGCGGGAGAAATTCGGAACAAATTTGCGAAAATAAGAAAATAGGCCCAAGCAGGAATGCAATGCTTTGCTGTTAAGTGGTTCTGGGTATTCTTGAATAGCTTTTATATGTGTATTATTTGGTAAAATTCCCTTATCACTGACTTCATATCCTAAATAATCTATTTGCTTCTGTAGGAAAATGCTTTTATTCAAATTGAGCTCTAAATTGTACTCAATAAAACGATCTAACAGTTTTGTTAACAACTTAAGATGCTGATCCACGGTGCGAGTGGCAAGAATAATATCGTCCATATACACCACAAGTTCTCGGTCTCTAATCATATCACTAAGTATGTTCGATATAAATCTCTGAAATACAGCTGGTCCGTTCTTTAGACCAAAAGGCATTCTCAGATATTCGAACTGCCCATCGGGTGTAACAAATGCGGTATATTTAATTGAATCCTCTTCCATGCCTACATGGTAAAAACCACTTTTCAAATCTATGACGGAGAATACGGTCTTGCCTTCCAGGTATTCTAGGCAATCTTCTATTAAAGGCAACGGAAAATTATCTCTCACAGTCTTCTTATTTAAACCTCGATAATCAACGCACATTCGTATATTGCCATCTTTTTTCCGCACTAGGACCATGGGGGACGCATAGGGGGAATTGCTTGGTCGGATTACATTATTGGCTAACAACTCACTAACTGTTTTAGAAACGATTCCTCTTTCACGATATGATAATCTTCTAGGACTACTATGAAATGGTGTTGTATCCGTCAGACATATTCTCATCATATCTTTGGGCGAGCCGTAATTAATTGAAAATCTGTCAACGTAATGCTCACTCACAATATCTCTGCACTCACGCATCGCACCTAATCCAAATTCACTACCAACAGTAATATTCCCAGTATCTGACAGCGTTGCACAAACAGTTTCAAACTCTGTTAGCCATTCTCGAAACGGGGATGCATTCGTGTTTACATTAGGGTTATTACAATTATTATGCAGATCGGTGGTGTTAATATTAATGGTATTATGCTTATGATATTTAGCAAACAGGGATGCACAGAAGGATTTGTAAACAAAAGCAATGGTACTCTTTAATGATGCGGAATTCTTTTTATACTCTCTTATATTTTCAATCAACGAGAACTTAAGACCTATTTTATTCAAGGCATCTCTACCAAGAAGTAGTTGCGTCGGCATAATATTATCGGGAATAACTAAAAATTGAATTTCATAATATTTTTCGCAAAACAGAAGTAAACATTTGACTGCTCCAAAAGTCAGAATAGAGCCACCGCTTAGTCCATGAAAAGAACTTTTAACTAATTTATCGCAATTCAAATGCGGCATCAATGCTCTACTGGCAAAACTTACTGGGCTTCCGGAGTCTAATAGGGCAAAAATATTATTAATATCGGTGCATCCCTCTTTACAAGATATTCTTAAACTTACTAATTGAAGAAATGACTTATCATCAATGGTGTCCGGGTCTTCACTAGCGCTCATAGCGGCGATCTGGGTTCGCATTGGACAATTCCGGTATTGATGGCCCATTTTGAAGCACCGAAAACAACTTCCTTTCGGTCTCTCGGGGCGTGGACAGTCGGTACTGAAGTGACCAATCTGGCGGCAATTGTAACATTTAATCTCCTTTACAGCTGACGTAGTGGCCTGCTTACGGTCTGAAGTCGGACGAGCTTGAGGAACGTAGTTTATTGCTGGTGGCTGAACTGTCTGAAAACGCATCATCTTCTCTCGCAATTCGTTGAGAGAAGTACAATAGTACAACGGTGCGGACAATCCGGTTCGATCTCGTAGTCCGTCAACAATGTACTTGATCACATCTGTGTCTTCAAAATTACCCTGCTGAGCCATATTTCGCATAATGATGAAATACTGCAAGAGTGACTCTCCTTTGCCAATCGGGCGCTTTCTCATTTGGTTAGCAATCCCGTGGTTTGTCATGAAGGCCAAATACCTTCACAAGGGCATCCTTCAGCTCCATCCACTTTGTCGTTTTTTCGAATATCATATATGCTTTAGCGGATCCCTCCAGCAGTCGGTTGCCCAACGACCAACATTGGGCATCACTCAGTACATACACACTAGCCGCTTTCTCCAGCTCACGAATCCATACGTGAATGGACAGATCACCATCACCAGAAAACTTAGGTACAGTAGTTTCTATATCCTTCAAGTTCATGCGGCAATTATATTCCGGTCTGTTTAAGTTCTCCTCCAGCTCCATAACACGCGTTTTTAGCTCAACCAGGTTCTTACGTGCTGTATACAATTCGATGCTACTAAGAATCGAAGCCAATTCGTCAGATACGCTCGCATGTGCGCTTTCACGAACATGCACGTTCGCGTCTGGTCCTGCAGACGTCTCACGACACATCGTAGGCAACTGGTTAGCACCCACTTGATCCTGTGTACTCGGCTGCTCACTGTTTCCTAAGCCGCGCTGCTCAATAGGATCCAACATCCACAAGTTGTCCGGCAAGCACATTCGCCCATGGGCTGATTGCCTGCTCTTCGGGTACATCACTTTCTCCAGACGCTTCCAACTGATTCTCCGACATGACGGCTTTTACCAATGCTCGCAATTGGTAAATTGACGCTTCTTTGTCACAAGGTACTTCTTTGGCCGCTAGCAACTCAAACAATGCGGTTTTATTTAATTTAATGATCTCGGTGTATTTCATAAAAAGACTTTCTTTAGGTCAAACCCCACACCTGATTTGCAAACTCTCTATTATCTCAGCTTTTAATCTGTTGAGATCCTCCTTATATTTTCGGATTTTATTCTTTATTTAAAATTAATTGTACATGTGATCTTATTGCCAATATTCGAGAGCGTGTGCCCGTACCCCGCCTCAGTATATTATACCCTTTCAGTGTGACCAAATTCAATTATCGGGGAAATAATCGCTGAGGAGAGGAGCGGGCTTATTTAAAATATTCTTAATGTTTACAAGTAAAAATGTTTTAAAGAAATTAATTACACGGCGCGCAAATAAAATTAACGAAAAATATTTTATTGTGTTCCAGGTCCAGGTGTTCTTTCCTGCCCTTTACATGCGTATTTATTGGTTCTCTGAGCGCTGAGCCGAACTCTGCATATAAGAGTATTCAGCAGCAACCGCTGAGAACATAAACAGTTTTAGGGCAGCCAAGCAGTCGGTTTGACAATTGATGTAATTTGATGAACAAAAACAAACATATGTCTTGGCGCTAAGGCCAAGTATTAATTTTATGTTGGTAGAGGCAGAAGGCCTCTACTTAGAAAAGTTCTGCTCCGAACATTCACCCCCCGTTGGAAAGCGCAGGCTTTGAATAGACTCGTCTAAAAGGGGCAGAACGGCTAGCTTGCTGACAGCTCTCTTGAGGATTCCCTTGGCTGTGCAAAGTATGGCTACTCTGCTGACACCATCGGCTCCCGGTATGACGGCCTTGACTCGGGCAAGAGGCCACCCTAGAGGAGGTAGGTTTTCGTCTTTGACGGTTACCACCGAGCCAGACCGCAGGCTTGGAACTAAGGTTTGCCATTTACCTCATTCTTGAAGCAAAGATAGATAATCGGAGGTCCAGTTCTTCCAGAATATTTTTTTCATTTTGGTCAAGCGCTGCCAACGACTCAATAAATTTGTTTGGAGATGACCCAAATCTGGATCTACGAATCTCAAATTAGCTTGCCCATGCAGGAAGTGGTTGGGCGTTAAGACATCCAGGTCATCAGGATTTTCTGTAAGGGAGAAGAGCGGTCGAGAATTAAGCATTGCAGAGATTTCACATACTAGTGTTTGAATTTCATCAAGTGTGAAAATATAAGTGCCAGCGATGCGATAAAAATGATATTTTGCAGCCTTGACGGCTGCTTCCCATAAGCCTCCAAAGTGTGGAGAGCGGATCGGAATGAATTTTCAGTCGATGTCATGAGAAACGCACAGATTGGTGATAGCCGAAATGTGTGGATCTCCGAGAAATAACTCCCTGAGCTCGGCCAGCTCATTTTTTGCACCAACGAAATTGGTGGCATTATCCGTCCAAATTGTGCGTGGCTTTGGCCGTAGACTTATAAATCGCCTCAGCGCAGCTAAAAAAGATTCGGTTGAGAGATCTCGAACTAATTCCAAGTGAGTGGCCTTCGTAGAAAAGCAGACGAAGACTGCGATGTAGCATTTGACAGGTGCTCTGTTCCTGGTTTCTGCTTTATAGAAAAAGGGTCCACAAAAATCAATTCCTGTTGTCTGAAATGCTGGATTTACGCGTACACGATCAGCAGGTAGACTGCCCATCATATGCTGCAATAGAACTGGTTTTAAACGAAAACATCGAATGAATTTGTGAATGACTGCTCCAACGTATTTGCGGCCTCCAATTGGCCAAAATTTGTGCCTGAGCATTGCAAGCTGTCCTTGAGCTCCAGCGTGCATTAGTAATTGTATGACCTCTAGGCAACAAAATGGGATGTTTTGCGTCATAATCCAATTCTGAGTTTTGCAGGCGTCCGCCAACATTACTCCAAAGTTGTCCAAAAACACGTTAAGTGAGCACATTGGTCCTTTTTGTGGGGTTCAATTGCTGTGCAGTAACTTAAACTCCTCAGCGAAGCACGATTGTTGTATGATTTTGATGATTAGCAATGTTCCACTTTTAATGTCCTGAACTGTGAGTGGCCCTTTAGATCTTGCAGCGTCCTTGTTTTTAAGGTTGTAAAAGCGGTACACGTAAGCGAAGATGCGCTGCAGCGTTCCGAATGAATTTTTATATTTCCAATCCATTGAAATATCTTGTTGTTTGGCCACCATCAGTACCCTGAGCCGCAGCTCCGGCAACACCATTGGCGTCTGAACGTCAGCCGGCCACTCCGCACTAGATTTTAGAAGAAACGGTGGGCCTGATTTCCAGAGAGCTGAATCCATAAGCTCCGAAGGCGAGCATCCACGTGATAAGATATCAGCTGGGTTTAATTTTGTAGGTACGTGGTGCCAGGTCATTCCTCCAGTCAATTGCTGGATTTGCGACACTCTGTTGGAAACAAAAACATTAAAATTTGATGGCAATTGTTTAATCCAAGCAAGGGCTATAGCTGAATCTGACCAGCAATGAACATTACATTGAACATTTAAATCTTTGGTAATTGTTGAGACGAGTTCGGCAAGTATGAGCGCCGCAGAAAGCTCGAGTTTGGGAATGGTCATGGATTTTAAAGGAGCAACTCTGGATTTTGAACAAATCAAATTGGTCGAGATGATGCCGTGCGACTCTGAGCGCATGTAAGCACACGCACCATAGGCCTCGATGCTCGCATCGCAGAAACCGTGAATTTCTATATTTGCTTGAAGCTGCAAAATGTATCTTGGGAATTTAAAATTGGCAATCTCAAACAGCTGAGAGGTCAGATCGCACCACGAAGCGTGAAGGGCCTGAGTCAAATTTTCATCCCACTCCAGATTTTCTTTCCACAGCGATTGCAGGAATATCTTTGCCCTTGTGATGATAGGCGAGATGAGCCCTAATGGATCGTACAGCTTTGCAAGGGTTGACAGGACCATGCGCTTTGTGATCGGTCCTTTAGTCGAATTTTGAGCGACATTGAATAGCAAATTGTCCGTGCTGGGATCCCATACTAAACCAAGAGTTTTAGTGACATCCGTGCCATCATGAAATTTAAGCAATTTTTCGCAGTCGGCCTCCGTTTCTCCTTCTAGCACAGTGAGCTCGTTGGAACACCATTTTCGAATTGGAAAGTTACCGCGGCGTAGAAGCTCTTTCACTTGGCGCTTGATTTCAATCACTTCCTCGATTGTGTCTCCTCCTGAGATGAGATCGTCCACATAGAAATCCTGCTGCAATGTGCCAGCGCCTAAAAGAAAGGATTCTTGTTCATCAGAGGCGAGTTGCTGCATGGCTCGAATTGCTAAAAACGCCGCAGACTTGGTCCCATATGTGACTGTTTCCAACTTGTAGACTTGAACTTCCTCGTCTGGGTTGCTTCTCCACAAAATGCACTGCAAGAAATTATCTGGGTGAGATATCCGCACGCATCGGTACATTTTGCAAATATCACCGCAAAGGGCAACTTTGCGACATCGAAATCGAAATAGAATGCTAAATATTTTCGGCTGGATGGTGGGGCCTGCCAATAGTAAATCGTTTAGCGAAACGCCAGTGCTTGTCCTTGCGGAGCCATCGAATACCACTCTTAATTTAGCAGTTGTACTGTCCAATTTCTGAACGCAATGATGAGGTAGAAAGAATTGTGGAAATGTGGTTTGTATTGATGATAGAGATATATGACCCAAATCGATATATTCTTGAATAAACGCCTCATACTGAGCCTTTAGCTGTGGGTTTTGAGCTAACCTTTTCTCTAGGTTGAGAAATCTTCGCATTGCCATTGGCTCCAAGTTCAGAAAAACTTTGCCTTGCTGGAAGGCGAACCGAATATTCTCCGGACTGAAGACGACAATAGTTGGCCAAGAAATGTTGCTCGCAACGAAGATCATCGGACGAGATTGACTGTGACGAAGAATAATCAATATCGACTTCCCAAAAACGTTTGACAAGATCATTTAATTCTGTATTTTCGTTGGCAGTTGATCTGGCGCATGCTGCCAAAACTGAGCGCCCAGGCAAAGACCTTGCTAAAGAACCGGATACAATCCACCCAAATCTCGTCTCATATAATCCCGGCAAATGTTCTCCCAACAAAACTTTTCCTGAACCTAGCAGATCAAAAAAGTGCGATGCTCCTATTAGCAAGTCGACTTTTGTGGCCTGAAGAAATGTGGGTCTGCCAGATTCAAACCGTTGGGTATTTGCCAATCCTTAGCATCCAGACCGAAATGCGGCTGCAAGTCCGTAATTGTAGGAGTGACGATCGCAGAGAACGAGCTCTTGCTATATAGCTCGCATCTTGTGATCGCGCGATGATATCTACCGATTTGTTGGATGCTAGAGAAATGTTCCCAACACCATTGAACTGAACGTCTGAAGCGTTAGACTTTAACTGCAACTGATTGATGAATCTCGAAGTAATAAGATTTAGCTGGGAGCATGAATCTAGAATGGCTCGACAAGGAAAGTATAGTCCGGACCGGCCTTTGACATACACTATAGCAGTCGCCAGCACAACGTAGTCATCGGATTGGGATTTTGGGCTTGCAAGAGGAAGGCTAGGTGTTAAATTTGTTAACAAGGCGACTGGAGATCGAACGATGGTGTCGAAGCATGTACTGGAGGATTTGGAGACATGTGCAACAATGTGTGATGCTTAGCTTGGCATTGCTTACATTTGCCAGAATTACATTGCTGCAATGAATGACCTTTTCTCAGGCAGTTTAAACAAATAAATCTTTTCTTGGCTTCCCTATAACGCGCATTTGCCGATAGACTTAAAGAGGCTTGACATTTGGAAATGTAATGATCAGACGTATTGCAAAAATTGCAACAAACTTGATCATTTTGGGACGTGACCAGTATTGACGGCTTACGTTTAATAAATGTTTTTTCCCATCTGATGGCTAGGCTTTTGAGTTACCATAGCATTTTCCAAATTTGTCATCATCCGACATTTTTTCTCCAAAAAGGATGACATATCCGGCCATGTAGGAAGCGTTGTTGTTGAAATGCTCTCCTCACACTTCTCCTGCGTACGTTTGTCCAATTTAAGAGATATGATGTGATTGAGTAATCCATCAGAAATTTCCGTAAGTGTAGCCAAGGACTGAAAAGACCGCAGATGTGCGTTTATGTTATCACTTAACTGACGTAAACCAGTTGATGAACCTTGTTCCACCTTTTGCAACCCGAAAATTGATTTGACGTGCCTGAAAATGCATAAGTTTATTATCAAATTGAGCTTTTAACTGATCCATCGCTTGGTCATAATTTTCTTCTGAAGGTTCGAGTGAGCGAATTGTATCAAATGCCGCTCCTCCCAAACTTCCACGAAGATGTTGAAACTATTCGATTTTGGGTATCCGACGGTCTTTGTCCACTATGCTGATAAATAGTGCCGCAGCATTCTATTTGTAATATTCCAGCTCTCCATGCATTTGGGAGCTGTAAAATGTTTAATGGTTTGCGAATATGCGAAAAAACGAAAACACGAAGAATCAACCGTTGCACTGATTCTTGCACTCTGCTTAGACAGCTACAATATCTATGTTTGTATGGCTAAACCGCGCGACCCAATCTGTCTGGTTGCTATGCACACTATGTATATTCACCGTACGGCACTTTTCGTTATCTATTTTATTTGCGACACAAGAAGAGAATTTACCGACGGCAAAGCATATACGTATGTATGTATGTATGTACATATGCCTGTGCGAATGTTCTATCTTTGTGATTGTATTATGTGGGTTTAACGACTTTGCAAACCCAGCGAAATGTGAATTTTTTATTGCAACGATATGCAAAAACAAACATATGTCTTGGCGCAACGGCCAAGTATTAATTTTATATTGGTAGAGGCAGAATGCCTCTACTTAGAAAAGTTCTGCTCCGAACAATCTCCAATAAAAAAATATTTTTGTCCGAGTATTGAATACAACAAATTCAACCAAAATCCTAAAAATTAATAAGATAGAAAGGCTAAGTGATATGATATAGTCAAATAAATTAGCAAAAATAGACACGAACATGTCATGAAAAAAACTTGCAAAAAACTTTCCGCCACAATTTAAAACAAAACTCAAAGAGTTATACAACCAGTGAACTGACATATTCGGACTTGAAACCGAATCAATAACAACAAATAATTTTTACAGACGAGAACTAAGATTGAAGGATAACAATCCTGTATACTCCAAAAATTATAGAATTCCATACGCAGACAAAGAAGAAATCAATAAGCAAGTCATTCTAGATGAAATAGTTGAACTATTCACTTCAGAGTACAATAGTCCAATACTACTTGTCCCCAAAGGTCTACCTGGATCTGTAAATAAAAGATGGCGATTAGTAATAGACTAAATTTCCACTTCCAAGAATAGATGATACTCTTGATCAGTTGGGTAGAGACAAATACTTTTTATGTCTAGATTTAATGTCTGGAATTCATCAAATAGAATTGAAACAAAACTCTAGAGAATTAACTTCTTTTTCAACGAGCAATGGTTTGTACCAATTCACAAGACTACCCTATGTTCTTAAAATAGCCCCAAATTCTCTTCAAAGAATGATGACAATAGCTTTGTCTGGACTTAATCCAGATAAACAAGAAATAAACAATTCCCAGTTGCATATGCTTCACGCTCATTCACCAAAGATGAAAGCAACAAATCAACTACAGAACAAGAATTAGCAGCTATCCACTGCACAGTGGACGGTTTTCCCAATCTAGCACACAATAATTAATAACTTTAGAACCGAAAGAGTAGTTTTTTTTTAAACTATTTGTTAAATTTGTATAAATTATCCAACATTTTTAAAACAAAAAAAATGTATTTTTAATTTAAAATTAAAAATATTTTTTTAAATTTAAAAAAAAATTTTTTTTTTTTTTAATTTTTTTTTTTGTTATTATATTATTTTTACGATTTTCAAACAAAATGGTGTACTCATTACCTATTATTCATATGTTTAAACATTTAAAAATAAAAAAAAGTTTATACAACATCAGAAAAAACGTAATTTTTCATAGCTTTAACTCTTTGCTTCAGCAGTGTTTCGCTGTGCCACATAGACACTGACATTGCACCTAAAATTTGAAATATACAATAAGGGAGCAAGTGGTCGCAGCTAATTTTGACACTGGACGATTCACAATAGACCATTCTAATAAACATATTAAATTTTAAGGCGGGAACTGTTGGGACTTTTTAGTTCTACTCCACGAAATCTCAAGTATAATTAAAATAACAACCAATTTGACATGCACTATTATACAACGATTTATAACTAACACGTATAAGGACAGGTCACAAAAACATATTTTTAATTAAATACTTACCAGTAACATTCAGTGTAAACAATAACTTATTATTAAATCGAAAATTTGTACTTTTTGCACAGCCAAACAAAACTTCACTAAAAAAGCGCTAATATATTTCTTAGTATGGGCAGAAAAATATCGCAAGTTTGCAGTCTCAAAATTCCGTGAATATTTATAACAAAAATATATAAATAATATATATAAATATCATTGGGATGTTTATTATCGAAATTCAAAAAAATATCAAACGAATTCCAAAATTTATTTTTGGACTTATTGTGTGCCAGATTGGTAGAGACCGTCCACTGTGCACTGGGATAGACCATACATTTATGGCAAACATTTTTCAGTAAAGACAGACCACAGACCATTAGCTAATTTGTTTTCAATGACAAATACAAGTTTAAAACTAACTAGAATGAGGCTAGATCTAGAAGATTATGATTTCGCGGTAAAAAATCTCAAGGGAAAAGATAATTTTGTGGCTGATGCGCTTTCACGCATTACTATAAAAGATTTAAAAGACAAACAAAATAAAGTCCTGAAAGTCACTACCAGGCAACAGTTAAGACAGAAGGAATCTGGCGAAGGAAATGCAAACACTTGACAACGCTTCTAAGCCCAGCGTATATGAAGTAATTTATAATGACGAAGTATGAAAAGTAGTGGCCTTGCATATAAGAAACAATAAATGTTTTTTGAAACATGGAAAGAAAATTATTGCAAGAATTGATGTTGATGATCTGTACACTAATGGAACCTTCGACTTAGGTCAATTCTTTCAAAAACTTGAAAAGCAAGCCGGTATACTCAAGATTAGCCAATTCAAAGTGGCACCATACGAAAAGATCATTGAATTTATTTCATATATAATATTTTAAGAGTAGCGCTAGAAAATGAAGAAGTTTAAGAAGCGATACTGCCTAAATTTTATGACGATCCAACTCAAAGAGTTCATAATGGCATTACAAGAACGCTAGCTAAAATAAAACGATATTACTCTTGGAAAACATGATTCGTCATGTCAAAGAGTACGTACGTAAATATAAAAAATGCCAAAAATCAAAAACAACAACTCCTATTAAGACCCCAATGATTTTAACTGAAACACCGATTACAACTTTCGATAGAGTGATAGTGGATACTATAAGTCCGCTACCACGTTTAGAGAATGGCAATGAATACGCAGTTACGCTAATATGTGGTTTAACTAAGTATTAAGTAACCATTCCAATTACAAACAAAAGTGTTTTCACAAAAAAAAATTAAAAATATATATAACACTAAATAAATCGAATAAAATTTCTAATAAATCTAAAATATATTAAGTCAAAAAATTTTTTTTTTTATTAATACAAAAAAAATATTAAAATATATAAATGAAATATAATTTAATTAAATAATTATACAATATAATACATATTAAATAACTACATAATAATATTAAGCTATTTCTCTAAAACGGGAGGTGTAGTATATCGCCGCTTTGAGCGACAGAACTCCAAAATTAAAGAGAGAGCGAATATCAATTCTGACTAAGAAGAAGCCAGAAGTATATTTTTCCTGGCGTAAAAAGAAATGTAAAATTTCTACCTGATAATTATGAATGTTTATTCTGCGTTCGATCTCTTCGGCGTTACAGTTGTGAATGCTTAACATAACATTTTGTGTACAGAATTGTTCTTAGGAGTTAACATAAACGGTTACTCGTAGGTAACTAGTTCTAATGCTATGCTCTTAGTCAATTGTGCGCGTTACCTTTATTCAAATATTTCAACACTCGTTCTCAACGTGACATAATTGACTTTGCATCTTTTTACTAATTTTTAGTTCAAACCCAGATTCTTAATACAATTTACATGTTTTACTCTACTTAAATTCTTAGTCAAAACATCTGAAATCATATTTTCAGTGGGTACATAGACTACTTCAATTACATTTTCTTTATACATTTCTCTTACATGGTGATATTTAATGTCAATGTGCTTACTACGTGCATGATAAGTTGGATTCTTAACTAAACATTGTGCACTCTGATTATCGCTGTAAATAAGCATTGGATCTTCACCTTGAAATCCCATCTCTGACATCAGCTTCTTTATATATGTCGCTTTTTTGGCCGCCGACGATAATGCTATGTATTCAGCTTCCGTGCTGCTGAGGGCCACGAAACTCTGCTTTCTCGATTCCCATGTAAATGCTGCACCTGCAGCAATGAATGTCCATCCACTATATGCCTTGCGATCACTGCCATCTCCTGCCCAATCTGCGTCTACGTAGCAGAAAATTGGTTTGCCAGTTCGAACATACCGCAACTTTAGATCTGCAGTCCCTCTGAGATATCGCAAGACTCTCTTTGCCCCAACTACATGCTCTTCATGTGGCTCTGCATTCCTTTGGGCTAGCTTTGACACAGAATGCAGTATATCCGGACGAGTTGTCACAGCCAAGTACATTAGTGATCCGATCATCGATTGGTATTCCACTTGGTTGACCTTTTTACATCCTTCTTTGGTGCATTTGACTTGAAACCCTGGTTCCAACGGCACCACATTTGGCTTGCACTGATCCATTCCATACTGGCGAAGTAACTCTTCTATATAGTTCTTGTGACCAACGGCTATGTCACCTGTTTCGCCCTCTCGATCAATTTCCATTCCCAGAAAATGCTTGAGCTTGCCTCCATCTACCACATCAAACTCTTGTGCGATGAGCTTTTTAATAGTTGATAACTCTTGTAGACTGGAGCTTGCTAGAATGAGATCATCTACATAAACGAGAATTATATTAATGTTCTTACCAGTTCGACGGGTGTATACACAAGGTTCACTTGCGCAAGGACTGAAACCAATTTTTGCGATAACTTTGTTTAACGCCTCATTCCATTCTCGTCCGCTTTGTTTAAGACCGTACAACGTCTTATTTAGCTTTAGTACTTTCTCCGGGGGGATTTTCGTCAACAAATCTCTCTGGTTGACGCATGTATACTGTATCCTTCAACTCGCTGTTTAAGTATGCTGCAGTAACATCCATCTGATGCATGTACAGACCATGTTTTACTGCCATCGCCATCACTAATCTGATCGACGCATATCTTGCTACCGGCGAAAATGTTTACCAGTAGTTTACTCCATAGCGTTGACTACAGCCTTTTGCGACCAGCCTCGACTTCAGTCGCTCAATCTCGCCATCCTTATTCTTCTTGATAGCAAACACCCATTTGCATCCGATTACTTTTTCTCCTTTGGGAAGATCTACTAGATTCCAAGTTTTGTTGGCTCTCAAACTATCTAGCTCGTTCTGCACGGAAATCCTCCATTCATCTGCATATCCAGAAGTTAACGCCTCCTTAACGTTATTTGGAACTCCTATTCCCGCTTTGGATATCAAATTTACTTCATTATGTTGCAAACGTGGACGCCCTGGTCTTCCAGTATATATTTTCTTTGGCCTTCCTGGTCCTCTGCGTGCACGTATTATTTGGTCATCTGCTTGCAATTCACCATTGGGTATTTGAGGATCCGTTGCTTCATCCTCAGGTATTATTTCACTTGATACTGACTCGATTTCTTGTGCGCTCTCTGATTCTTCACTTAATTGCTCGTTCTGAAACGTGATCAACCCCATATCGCCACCATTCAGTTTTTCGATCTTCTCTTCTTGGACATTTTTTTTTTGAATGGATTATACAAACGATACGCTTTAGCAGTTTCTGAGTAGCCAACCATTATGCATTGCTCTCCTTTTTGCCAGAACTTCTTGCGATGCTGCTTATTTAGCACTATAGCCTTTGAGCCAAACACTCGCATATGAGACACAAATGGTTTCCTTCCTGACCAGGCTTCTAACGGTGTCATCTTCTCCAGAGTTGACGTCTCCACACGATTCCTTATATATGCAGCCGTATTTACTGCCTATGCCCAATAGGATTCATGAAGATTTGCATGCACTAACATGCTTCGAGCCATCTCTACTAACGTCCTGTTTGAGCGCTCCGCCACACCATTCTGCTGGGGGGTGTGCGGTACCGTTAGTTGACGCTTAATGCCCTTGGACTTCAAAAGATTATCAAACGCGCCGCTTAGATACTCCCGGCCGTTGTCACTTCTGAGCACTTTTATCCTCTCTCTAGTTTGATTTTCAGCATATGTCACAAATTCTTTAAATTTGACTAGGATCTCATCTCTAGTTTTCATGAAACATACATGTTTATAACGAGTCTTATCGTCGATGAAAGTGGCGAAATATCTTGCTCCACCAATTGAGGCCCTATTCATTGGTCCACAGATATCCGTATGAATCCTCCAAAATTTGGTTAGCTCGCCCACATGCGTGACTGGAGAAAGATTTTTTTATACCCTCTACCCGTAGGGTTCAAGGGTATATTAAAGTCGTTAAAATGTATGTAACAGGCAGGAGGAAAATTTTCCGACCCCATAAAGTATATATATTCTTGATCAGCATCAACAGCCGAGTCGATATATAGTTTGTTTCAAATTTTTGCCACGCCCACTTCCGCCCCCGCAAATTAGAAAAAACTATAACTTGAGTTTTATTAGAGCTACAGCTAATTATTTTTGGTAGACCCAATTCTATAGCCAATATGTACCATCTGACCGATTTTGACCGAAATCGGTCAATAAATATCGGAGATAATACGTATATATGTTTTGTACTGAAATTCTATGGGCAGCAGCAGCTGAAATGTGTGAGCGAGATAGCATGCGCATGTTGCTTTGTACCGAATGACGCGTTAGTTTCGTTCACTGTTAGGAGTGAGTGAGAAAGCATGCATTTGCTGTTTTGGCTTGTTAAGAGGATTTTATACAAAAGTGTATAATCAATTAAGGAGTCTGTTTAAATGAAATATTCTTTTTTGGTACAGGGTATACTCCAAGTCGGCAGGGACGACTTGCTTACTTAATTTCTTTTGTTTTTTTATTTTCAATTTCCAAAATGTGACTTTTTTTGGCAATAATAACGAAATAGGTAATTTGAAACTTTTGATTCCCCGTCTCACTCTAAATTCGAAGTATATAAAAACTGGGCTATTGTTTTATTTTTCGTACATAAAGTAACAATACTGTTATTTACATTTATAAAAGATTTTACCTTTTCCCTTCAAACGTTATCACCCGTATAAATTCAAGAAATTGATCAAACAACATGGGATATGGTACATGAACTCAGCCAAGTACTCATATATTCAACCATGCTTTAAACAACTTTTAAATATAATATAACTAATAATAACAAGCGAAAAGAAAACTTTATCTTTGAACAAAAAAACGAGCTTATATTGCAGAGCCTAAAGCGAACAAAAGGTGATAAAATGCTGCTTTATTTTTTTAAGTCCGGCTACCAAAAAAAAAAAAAAAAGCGCCAATCCTAAAATCACTAGCATCACAATGTGTTACCCACTTAATATTGGGTAACTGATTTGCAACAGGACGATTTGGCGCACGGATAGTGCGGCTTACGGAAATAATTCACTCGAATTATTAAGTTTTACGATTATTATTATTATTTATTTTAGATTAAGTTCGGGTAATTATCTATTGGTTATATTAAAACTTATTATTAAATTCAGATTCGCGACCGTTCGATGTCGCGAGGCTCGTGATCGGCACAGGGCTAGGCAATCATCAGTTTATCGATGACAAATGCAAATAGAATTTTTTTGCAAAGTCCGGATTTTGTAGCACTGGTGCAGACGTTAAAACTTATTTTAACTTGTCCATAGCTCTCTCTGCCTCAGGTGTCCAATTTCCTTTTGGAAGATAATACTTCTGTTATTGGGAAAGTAAGCTCTGAGAAGTTCTGAATAAATCTATGATACCAACCACATACGCCAAGAAATCCGCGAACTTGTTTAAGATTTGGTGCAGGCCAATTTAAGATACAAGAAATTTTTGTAGGATCAGTACAAATACCTCCACTCCTAATGACGTAACCAAGGTAATTTACACTGGTGACACAAAAATGACTTTTTGCGATATTTAGAGTTATGTTTGCTTTTTGAAATTGTTCTGTTAAACGAATGAGAACAGTTAAGTGTGAAGAAAAATCTTCAGAGACTATAACAAGATCATTTAGATATCCAAAAACACAATAACGTAGATCAGGCGGAATGACTTGATCCATAAGTCTACACATTGTGGATGCTGCATTACAGAGACCGAAAGGCATCACTTTAAATTGATATAAAGGTCTACATGGCACGGTAAAGGCTGTTAAAGGCTTGGATTCTTCAGTTAGGGCAACTTGCCAATATCCATCTTTCAGATCTATCTATCTTAGACATAATTTTAGCTTTTGGTAGCCTTGAGAAGATTCCGTCAATATTTGGCAAAGGATATGCGTCCTTTTTTGTAACGTTATTTAATTTACGTGCATGTAGACAAAGTCTAACTTTATTTGGTTTGAGAACCAAACGCATCGGAGAACTCCAAGGACTGGATGAAGGCTCTATTACCCCCAAGGATAACATACGATCGATTTCAGTAAACAGCAGTTTTTCCACTGCAGGACTAACCGGGTAAAATCTTTGTTTTACAGGCTTTGCTAATCCAATGTCGATAAGATAGTGGAGTAAACTAGTAAGTCCTAAACCATTTTCACAATTCGGAAACATGCTTTTTACTATTTCTAAACGTTGCTTCTGATCTGGAGTCAATGGATATAAATTTTCATCTATCTTGTTTAGATCTGCGTCTTCTGTTACTTCAATTGCCCCAATTATATTCGGTGCAAGTGCGAAAATTTTCCAGAAGTCAATTCCAAGAATTAAACGTTGCTTAATTGAAGGAATAATATATAATTTCATTAGTCTTTGTTTATCCTTGTATTTCATTTGTACATACAACATACCAACATAAATACCAACATAAATTTTTACGATTTTGCTTACGGGCTTGAAAATATCTTCTAATTCGAAGATTATTTCTTCTTATAAATCTTACACTAGAAATTTCATTAAAAATTCTTTTTCTTATATACAAATAATTTCTAAGTCTTATATGATAGGGCTCAAAAACTTGGCTTGTGTTCGGGCTCAATAATTTTCTGTATGCCCACAACCTTCGAACGGACTACATTCCCTATGATTGGTGGTTCTGATTTGGGAGTATCCGGCTGGTTTTGGATACGCCCTTCATTCGGTTTTCCGAAAGTCGACGTTGACATTTGGGACATTGAGGTTTGTATACATTCGGTGTGCACCTCCATAGCAAAGACTTTTCTTTCCTCCATACAATCATCCCAAAAATGACCTTGTGAATAGCAGTCCCAACAAGTTTTATCAACTTTTTCAACTGCAGCGACTTCTTCGCTAAGTAGTGTCGTCGTCTACAACTTTATTAGTATTAGTGGCTTCTAATTCACATATCTGTCTGCGGTAGGATTGTGTCTTACTTTTTAGAGGAACTTCTGTGCGCCAGCCGATTTCTTGATCTAGGTTTTCTTGCATTTGTACTAGTCTACGCAAATGGCTGATAGAATGAACAGGCTGATATAACAATTTATGACGAAGTTCGATTAGTAAATTATTCCTTAATATTTCCAAAAGTTCTTCTTCGTCAATTTTAAAAGAGGTTTTATCTAATTAAAATGTTATTCCGCCATGGAAATAAGCAAATGACTCGTTTGGCTTCTGTTTGCGCGATCTAATTTGTTCTTTACTCATAAACGCAGAACGGTAATCTTGATAATGTTGCCGAAGTGCAATACAAAATTCAGGCCAAATAATATTGTGGTTATTCCCTTGTTTAACCTGCTTGTGGTAACGCCAGTACCAATCGCGGGCTTTTCCTACAAAAAGAACATGCATGTGTTTACACAAAGCTGTAAAATCGCTATCAAGAGTTTCATCCGTTAGGGATTTGACTCGGTAAATGAATTCATCAACTCCTAAACCTTCAACGGATCCATCAAACTGTAAATTCCATTTTTGCATTATGTCTGCAATACGGCTTGGAGGTATATTAGAAATGTGTGAACTACTACGATAATTATGAGCCACTGGAACTTGGGCTTCCGTCTGGCTAGGTGACGTGTTTAGATTACAAGGTATCAACTTTGCAATGGTTTGTTCTATCATATTCTGAATAGCAAAATAATCAATTGGATGATTATTAAATCTCTGAGGTCTAGCAGGGCGTCCTCTTCTTTGACTATTATTGACTCTTACTGGAGCAGCAGCTCCATTAGTGCTGTTACTATGATTTAAAGTTGGTAGTTGCGCACTACTGTCTAAATTTGCTGTCTGTTCGCTGACAGGTACAGCTGCTTGACTCATGGTCTTGGCAAGGTTCCTGGTAACAGGTCTTCTAACAGCTTGACTAGTAGATGGTCCCTGTTGAAGGATAGGTTGTGGAGATGCCAATCCGTTTACAATAACTAAACTCAAATTTGTATCATCTAAACTTTGGGCACAGCTTGGACATTCCTTATGCGACCCTAGGTGATTTTGCAAATAATCCTTATGAAACACATGACCGCATGGTGTTATATAACACGGCTGCTCGTTTGTCATTAGTCTGGTACAAATACTACAATAACTTCCAATCGATGCCGTTAAGGTGTATTTTGTGGGCTATGTTCTACAGGCATTATGTGATATATTTTTATACCCTGTACCAATAGGGTTCAAGGGTATATTAAAGTCGCTAAAATGTATGTAACAGGCAGGAGGAAAATTTTCCGACCCCATAAAGTATATATATTCTTGATCAGCATCAACAGCCGAGTCGATATAGCCATGTCCGTCTGTCCGTCTGTCCGTCTGTATGAACACCTAGATCTCAGAGACTATAAAAGCTAGAGTAACCAAACTTGGTGTCAACATCCATCTAGTCCATACGCAGATCAAGTTTGTTTCAAATTTTTGCCACGCCCACTTCCGCCCCCGCAAATTAGAAAAAACTATAACTTGAGTTCTATTAGAGCTACAGCTAATTATTTTTGGTAGACCCAATTCTATAGCCAATATGTACCATCTGACCGATTTTCACCGAAATATCGGAGATAATACGT
This sequence comes from Drosophila sturtevanti, assembly GCA_018150375.1. NCBI lineage: Eukaryota > Metazoa > Arthropoda > Insecta > Diptera > Drosophilidae > Drosophila > Drosophila sturtevanti. Next base: position 21,255 of record JAECWJ010000372.1, read on the forward strand.
ATATATGTTTTGTACTGAAATTCTATGGGCAGCGGCAGCTGAAATGTGTGAGCGAGATAGCATGCGCACGTTGCGTTCATTTGTACCGAATGACGCATTAGTTTCGTTCACTAAGATGAGTGAGCGAGGAAGCATGAATTTGGTGTTTTGGCTTGCTAGGAGAATTTTGTAAAATAATTTATATTCAATTAATGGGGATTTTGATGGAGTTTGAGTTTATAAAATAAATTCCTAATTGGTACAGGGTATACTCCAAGTCGGCAGGGACGACTTGCTTACTTCATTAATCTCTAGAGTGACGATAAGACAATATTTTTCATCGTTGACCTACGATTGCTTGCCTTGCCGTTTCCACTGCTTTTCCTATTGCCTGTACCGTAGATCTCGCCTTTCTAAACCCGAACTGATTTGGCGGGTGCCTACCAGCAGCAGATATGGCTAATTTCATTCTCGTACAGACTTTTCTCTGTAAGCAGACTCAGTCTAGGGGTATTTGCCTGGTTTTTGGAGGAGTACTAGTTTTTGGAATTTCCACCAGCGAGGAAACGAACCGTCGCGTAGGCATTGCGTATACGCCCGAGCGAACATATCTGATCGCAGAGTCATTGCCAGTTTAAGAGTCCGATTTGGCGCTTTATTATTTTAAAGCCTTTTTGCTATCATAATGATCTCGTCGGGAGAGATTTCGTCCACATCGTGACATATTTGAAGAGGCATTCTACCAAGGGAAAAATTTTCGCACAATTCCATTGACTGTGGTTGGGTCTGACGGTGCAACGCTGCGGTTTGCATAGATCCGTTTATCAACCATCTTATAAGCCCTACCCCAAGGATCGTGTTCCGCTGAATCGCAAAGTTCAAGAAAACAAGCTCTCTTACTGGTTTTGAATTGCACTGTTCAATGCTTTCCGGCAAGTGGTGAACTGCTCCCGGACATTGGGCCAATTTGCGTTGCCTTTTTCCTGACGCGTTGGTATCTACGCATTCCAGCAAAGCAAGATTTACGCGCATCAGCAATGCTGTCAGTTCACCAAAAAACGGGTCGAGAGAAATGCTTGGTGGAAAGTGGCAATTATATACCCGTCGATTTTTAATATGTGTGCGTACGTAGTGGCTTGCTGCTCTCACTGCTGTCATATGAGACGCCCGCTTATTAGTCAGAAAGATTGCGGCTTTCCTTTGGGTACTGCAGGACCAACTGGCAGCTTTCCTGGGTCCTAAACGGTTCGCTAATGATAACAATGTCTGTGTCGTTCTCACGAGTTGACTGCGACAGCAGGTCTTGCGATACCCTACAGTGCTTCAAGTTGAATTGCAAAAAATTAGTCATGAAGATGTGACAAAGACGCAGATTGAACTCTTTGCCCGGACGGGCATATTTGGCTGCCCGCTTTGTGGTTGGTGTAGCTTAGCCCTTTTGCCACGCACAGAAAGCATTTAGCTGTGCTTCTGCAATCTATTATTTTGAACTGTGATTTATCACATTTTAGGCACCTAGTCTAGGCGTTGCAGGCTATCTGCCATAGGCTTGCCCATCTCCAGCATGAGGTCTCCTTTCGTGGTACGCCTAACCTCTCTCACGTTCTCACCTACGGTGCGCAGGTTCGTATCTTGGCTCTTGGTGACCAGTTTGACCATATCACTGTAAGACAAGTTGCCGTTGTTTTTCACCAGAACCGCATCCGGGCGACGCTTTGGAAGACTCTGGTTACTTTGCTTGTTTTTCTTTGAATGATTCACTTGCTTACATGCTGCCTCGTTTTCGATCTCCTTCGACTGCGATGTAACGGTTGGTTGACGTTTCGCTGGAGTTTTCGACGAGAGAATTGTATCTCCACTACGCTGTCTCTTTGAAGGAGTTTCACGTTGCATTGCGCATCATCTCTTGGGCGCTTAGGCGAGTCTCTGAAGGCTTTCTTGACTTAGGGGTATTTGCAAGGGTAAGGTTGGGTGGCACTGCAGAATGCTCATGGGCTTTTGTACGTCCCCAGGAGAACTCTGCAACGAAGTTCCCATATTTAATTAACCAACGGCGTTCGGTCTCTCTTCTGTTGAACATGTTGCAATTGAGCAACAGCTTGCCCATTCATCCAGCTTTGGGACGAGTGTAACTATCAAGGCTCCAGGAGGGCTGATAAGTTGGCTTAACGTGGTTCCGGTCCGAAATTGACTTTCACATCTGTTCAACATCTATTAGGGATGTGATTATCAACACAGGCTGCTTTACGACGATATTGATGAACGAGGCATACAAACAACAGTCGCAGACAATGAGAAATTTGGGGATACTTGGGGAGAAAAAAGGAACAAAATAACTCTCACCCACAATAATAAGAATTCCTGACGCTGCGGAGAGGCGCGAAAGCAGCAAAAGAGGTAACGATGACCCCCCCTCACCGGTCGGTGAACTGGATGGAAAGGTAACAAAAAGAAAGAGAAAACAAGACTCCCAGAATAAAAGATCTGTGTATTTGGACCTGGACCTTGTGATACCCTGTATGGCAGGGTTGTTAGATATGTTTTGGAAAGTGTTTGATTTTTGGAACTGCTAATTAATTTTTTATATGCTATATCTCGGCATCTATTTTGACCGAGTTGTTTCAACATATCAAATGTTTGCTGCTTCACTCCGCAGTTCTACCTTTCTACCTTTTAGTCATTTAAAAACACTGTTTTTTTTTACACACCAATTTCAATGATCCTACTGTTCCATAGAGCAGGCCTCTATTGTCGATTCTTTGATCTATGTCACGATCGCCATGTGGAAGTTTTCCAGAGACCCTCCTGTCACGGTCGCCATGTGATAGATGTGGGAGATAAATAGAGCCTGGTGGTAGTTTGAATCGGCGCGACTTGTTATCGCTGTTGGGATAGAGCGCGCTGTGCACGTATATATCTTATGCAAGCGGTCACTGCATGGGACACATGCTGACTCGGGTTGTCTGTAGTTCACGGTACTCCTGGCCGATCATATTTCGGAGTACTTGTACTTCACTTGAATATGATATATGCTTATGCGACAAAGACTAAGACGCGTGCATTCTGGTTTTTATGTTTATTGGTATATATGAAGTATATACTGGACATAGTTCTAAGTATAGTGGGCTCTTGAATTGTGCATATCACAGTGTCATGCCAGCGACACCATCCAGAAGGCGCTGCTGACTCTCAAGGCGCTCAGTCTGTGCGTTGAACGGATACCTCTACTTTAGCTGTCGACACTCATAGCTGTCGCCAACTGGTCCAGCGTACAAAATTATAGACTGGTTTACCGTCATTAGCAGCTTCCTGATCTCTTGCTTAGGGCCCCGAGCATTATCCTGGACAATGCCAATACGCACGCCACCGGTTTTTCCTGCACATGCATCAAATGTTCACTTAAACTAAGACAGGTGTCGATTTACACGCCTAGATAACAGATAGCTCTCTTAGATTGTATGGTTATGGCTTCCATTGTTATGCTCGCCTGTTCAACTTTTTTGCGACTGGAAATCAAGACTGCCTCATTCTTTTGCGCTGCTAATTTTAGGCCAGCAGATCTCAGCCATTCTGTGATACTGGTGATGGCGAAGTTGGCCGTCCCTTCTGCGGCTTGCAGGTGTTTCTCTACTACTACCATGTTGTGATGTTGTCTGCATACTCGATGAGCTGGCAGCTATCTGGCAATGGGATCTTCAGTACACCATCGTACATTATATTCCAGAGCATTGGTCCTAGCACAGACCCCTGTGGTACTCCACACGTAACGTAGTGTACTAGGCCTCCAGAATCTGTATGGTACGTCAGTTTCCAATCGCAAAAATAGGACCAGACAATAGCATGCGGGTATGGAGGAACTCCAAAGCTGTATATACATCAAGAATATATCTCCAATCAGCAGTGTTAAAAATATTTTTAATCTCTAGAGTGACGATAAGACAATATTTTTCATCGTTGACTTACGATTGCTTGCCTTGCCGTTTCCACTGCTTTTCCTATTGCCTGTACCGTAGATCTCGCCTTTCTAAACCCGAACTGATTTGGCGGGAGCCTACCAGCACCAGCAGAGTCATTGCCAGTTTCAGAGTCCGATTTGGTATGCCATCGGGACCTGGTGCTTTATTATTTTAAAGCCTTTTTGCTATCATAATGATCTCGTCGGGAGAGATTTCGTCCACATCGTGACATATTTGAAGAGGCATTCTACCAAGGGAAAAATTTTCGCACAATTCCATTGACTGTGGTTGGGTCTGACGGTGCAACGCTGCGGTTTGCATAGATCCGTTTATCAACCATCTTATAAGCCCTACCCCAAGGATCGTGTTCCGCTGAATCGCAAAGTTCAAGAAAACAAGCTCTCTTACTGGTGCGGCAAGTGGTGAACTGCTCCCGGACATTGGGCCAATTTGCGTTGCCTTTTTCCTGGCGCGTTGGTATCTACGCATTCCAGCAAAGCAAGATTTACGCGCATCAGCGATGCTGTCAGTTCGCCAAAAAACGGGTCGAGAGAAATGCTTGGTGGAAAGTGGCAATTATATACCCATCGATTTTTAATATGTGTGCGTACGTAGTGGCTTGCTCCCCTCACTGCTGTCATATGAGACGCCCACTTATTAGTCAGAAAGATTGCGGCTTTCCTTTGGGTACTGCAGGACCAACTGGCAGCTTTCCTGGGTCCTAAACGGTTCGCTAATGATAACAATGTCTGTGTCGTTCTCACGAGTTGACTGCGACAGCAGGTCTTGCGATACCCTACAGTGCTTCAAGTTGAATTCCAAAAAATTAATCATGAAGATGTGACAAAGACGCAGATTGAACTCTTTGCCCGGACGGGCATCTTTGGCTGCCCGCTTTGTGGTTGGTGTAGCTTAGCCCTTTTGCCACGCACAGAAAGCATTTAGCTGTGCTTCTGCAATCTATTATTTTGAACTGTGACTTATCACATTTTAGGCACCTAGTCTAGGCGTTGCAGGCTAACTGCCATAGGCTTGCCCATCTCCAGCAGGAGGTCTCCTTTCGTGGTACGCCTAACCTCTCTCACGTTCTCACCTACGGTGCGCAGGTTCGTATCTTGGCTCTTGGTGACCAGTTTGACCATATCACTGTAAGACAAGTTGCCGTTGTTTTTCACCAGAACCGCATCCGGGCGACGCTTTGGAAGACTCTGGTTACTTTGCTTGTTTTTCTTTGAATGATTCACTTGCTTACATGCTGCATCGTTTTCGATCTCCTTCGACTGCGATGTAACGGTTGGTTGAGGTTCCGCTGGAGTTTTCGACGAGAGAATTGTATCTCCACTACGCTGTCTCTTTGAAGGAGTTTCACGTTGCATTGCGCATCATCTCTTGGGCGCTTAGGCGAGTCTCTGAAGGCTTTCTTGACTTAGGACTTTCTAGAGTCATTTGCCACAGGGTAAGTTTGGGTGGCACTTGCAGAATGCTCATGCGGCTTTTGTACGTCCCCAGCGAGAACTCTGCAACGAAGTTCCCATATTTATATGCCTAACCAACGGCTTTCGGTCTTCTCTTCTGTTGAACATGTTGTCCAATTGGAGCAACAGCTTGCCCAGTTCATCCAGCTTTGGGACGAGTGTAACTATCAAGGCTCCAGGAGCTGTTACTGGGCTAACTGGTGTCTGCGCTTTAGTTAAGTGTTCGGGTTGGCTTAACTTAGCGTAGGTGAATCCCTGAGTCCGAAGATTGACTCTTCATTCATCTGTTCAACATCTATTAGCGGATGTGCGCATTGATCAACACAAGTGCGATTAGCTTTACGACGATGATTGATGAGGACGAGTGCTATTACACAACAACAAGGTGCGCAGACAGATGGAGAAATTTGGGGATACTTGGGGAGAAAAAAGGAACAAAATAACTCTCACCCACAATAATAAGAATTCCTGACGCTGTAGAGAGGGGCGAAAGCAGTAAAAGAGGTAACGATGACCCCCCTCACCGGTCGGTGAACTGGATGGAAAGGTAACAAAAAGACAGAGAAAACAAGACTCCCAGAATAGAAGATCTGTGTATTTGGACCTGGACCTTGTCATACCCTGTATGGCAGGGTTGTTGGATATGTTTTGGAAAGTGTTTGATTTTTTGGAACTGCTAATTAATTTCTTATATGCTATATTTCGGCATCTATTTTGACCGAGTTGTTTCAACATATCAAATGTTTGCTGCTTCACACCGCAGTTCTACCTTTCTACCTTTTAGTCATTTAAAAACACTGTTTTTTTTTACACACCAATTTCAATGATCCTACTGTTCCATAGAGCAGGCCTCTATTGTCGATTCTTTAATCTATGTCACGATCGCCATGTGGAAGTTTTCCAGAGACCCTCCTGTCACGGTCGCCATGTGATAGATGTGGGAGATAAATAGAGCCTGGTGGTAGTTTGAATCGGCGCGACTTGTTATCGCTGTTGGGATAGAGCGCGCTGTGCACGTATATATCTTATGCAAGCGGTCACTGCATGGGACACATGCTGACGCGGGTTGTCTGTAGTTCACGGTACTCCTGGCCGATCATATTTCGGAGTACTTGAACTTCACTTGAATATGATATATGCTTATGCGACAAAGACTAAGAGTCGTGCATTCTGGTTTTTATGTTTATTGGTATATATGAAGTATATACTGGACAAAGTTCTAAGTATAGTGGGCTCTTGAATTGTGCATATCACAGTGTCATGCCAGCGATAACCAATGCGCCGTCGTCTGACACCATCCAGAAGGCGCTGCTGACTCTCAAGGCGCTCAGTCTGTGCGTTGAACGGATACCTCTACTTTAGCTGTCGACACTCATAGCTGTCGCCAACTGGTCCATCGTACAAAATTATAGACTGGTTTGCCGTCATTAGCAGCTTCCTGATCTCTTGCTTAGGGCCCCGAGCATTATCCTGGACAATGCCAATACGCACGCCACCGGTTTTTCCTGCACATGCATCAAATGTTCACTTAAACTAAGACAGGTGTCGATTCACACGCCTAGATAATAGATAGCTCTCTTAGATTGTATGGTTATGCCTTCCATTGTTATGCTCGCCTGTTCAACCTTTTTGCGACTGGAAATCAAGACTGCCTCAGTCTTTTGCGTTGCTAATTTTAGGCCAGCAGATCTCAGCCATTCTGTGATACTGGTGATGGCGAAGTTGGCCGTCCCTTCTGCGGCTTGCAGGTGTTTCTCTACTACTACCATGTTGTGATGTTGTCTGCATACTCGATGAGCTGGCAGCTATCTGGCAATGGGATCTTCAGTACACCATCGTACATTATATTCCAGAGCATTGGTCCTAGCACAGACCCCTGTGGTACTCCACACGTAACGTAGTGTACTAGGCCTCTAGAATCTGTATGGTACGTCAGTTTCCAATCGCAAAAATAGGACCAGACAATAGCATGCGGGTATGGAGGAACTCCAAAGCTGTATATACATCAAGAATATATCTCCAATCAGCAGTGTTAAAAATATTTTTAATCTCTAGAGTGACGATAAGACAATATTTTTCATCGTTGACTTACGATTGCTTGCCTTGCCGTTTCCACTGCTTTTCCTATTGCCTGTACCGTAGATCTCGCCTTTCTAAACCCGAACTGATTTGGCGGGGAGCCTACCAGCACCAGCAGAGTCATTGCCAGTTTCAGAGTCCGATTTGGTATGCCATCGGGACCTGGTGCTTTATTATTTTAAAGCCTTTTTGCTATCATAATGATCTCGTCGGGAGAGATTTCGTCCACATCGTGACATATTTGAGGAGGCATTCTACCAAGGGAAAAATTTTCGCACAATTCCATTGACTGTGGTTGGGTCTGACGGTGCAACGCTGCGGTTTGCATAGATCCGTTTATCAACCATCTTATAAGCCCTACCCCAAGGATCGTGTTCCGCTGAATCGCAAAGTTCAAGAAAACAAGCTCTCTTACTGGTTTGAATTGCACTGTTCAATGCTTTTCGGCAAGTGGTGAACTGCACCCGGACATTGGGCCAATTTGCGTTGCCTTTTTCCTGACGCGTTGGTATCTACGCATTCCAGCAAAGCAAGATTTACGCGCATCAGCAAAGCTGTCAGTTCACCAGAAAACGGGTCGAGAGAAATGCTTGGTGGAAAGTGGCAATTATATACCCATCGATTTTTAATATGTGTGCGTACGTAGTGGCTTGCTCCCCTCACTGCTGTCATATGAGACGCCCACTTATTAGTCAGAAAGATTGCGGCTTTCCTTTGGGTACTGCAGGACCAACTGGCAGCTTTCCTGGGTCCTAAACGGTTCGCTAATGATAACAATGTCTGTGTCGTTCTCACGAGTTGACTGCTACAGCATGTCTTGCGATACCCTACAGTGCTTCAAGTTGAATTGCAAAAAATTAATCATGAAGATGTGACAAAGACGCAGATTGAACTCTTTGCCCGGACGGGCATATTTGGCTGCCCGCTTTGTGGTTGGTGTAGCTTAGCCCTTTTGCCACGCACAGAAAGCATTTAGCTGTGCTTCTGCAATCTATTATTTTGAACTGTGACTTATCACATTTTAGGCACCTAGTCTAGGCGTTGCAGGCTGTCTGCCATAGGCTTGCCCATCTCCAGCAGGAGGTCTCCTTTCGTGGTACGCCTAACCTCTCTCACGTTCTCACCTACGGTGCGCAGGTTCGTATCTTGGCTCTTGGTGACCAGTTTGACCATATCACTGTAAGACAAGTTGCCGTTGTTTTTCACAAGAACCGCATCTGGGCGACGCTTTGGAAGACTCTGGTTACTTTGCTTGTTTTTCTTTGAATGATTCACTTGCTTACTGCTGCCGCGTTTTCGATCTCCTTCGACTGCGATGTAACGGTTGGTTGAGGTTCCGCTGGAGTTTTCGACGAGAGAATTGTATCTCCACTACGCTGTCTCTTTGAAGGAGTTTCACGTTGCATTGCGCATCATCTCTTGGGCGCTTAGGCGAGTCTCTGAAGGCTTTCTTGACTTAGGACTTTCTAGAGTCATTTGCCACAGGGTAAGTTTGGGTGGCACTTGCAGAATGCTCATGCGGCTTTTGTACGTCCCCAGCGAGAACTCTGCAACGAAGTTCCCATATTTATATGCCTAACCAACGGCTTTCGGTCTTCTCTTCTGTTGAAAATGTTGTCCAATTGGAGCAACAGCTTGCCCAGTTCATCCAGCTTTGCGACGAGTGTAACTATCAAGGCTCCAGGAGCTGTTACTGGGCTAACTGGTGTCTGCGCTTTAGTTACCGACGCGATAATGGAAGTGTTCGGGTTGGCTTCACTTAGCGTAGGTGAATCCCTGAGTCCGAAGATTGACTCTTCATTCATCTGTTCAACATCTATTAGCGGATGTGCGCATTGATCAACACAAGTGCGATTAGCTTTACGACGATGATTGATGAGGACGAGTGCTATTACACAATAACAAGGTGCGCAGACAGATGGAGAAATTTGGGGATACTTGGGGAGAAAAAAGGAGCAAAACAACTCTCACCCACAATAATAAGAATTCCTGATGCCACGGAAAGGCGCGAAAGCAGCAAAAGAAGTAACGATGACCCCCCCTCACCGGTCGGTGAACTGGATGGAAAGGTAACAAAAAGACAGAGAAAACAAGACTCCCAGAATAAAAGATCTGTGTATTTGGACCTGGACCTTGTCATACCCTGTATGGCAGGGCTGTTGGATATGTTTTGGAAAGTGTTTGATTTTTTGGAACTGCTAATTAATTTCTTATATGCTATATTTCGACATCTATTTTGACCGAGTTGTTTCAACATATCAAATGTTTGCTGCTTCACACCGCAGTTCTACCTTTCTACCTTTTAGTCATCTAAACACACTGTTTTTTTTTAAACACCAATTTCAATGATCCTACTGTTCCATAGAGCAGGCCTCTATTGTCCCTCGATGTCCAGGTCGATTCTTTGATCTATGTCACGATCGCCATGTGGAAGTTTTCCAGAGACCCTCCTGTCACGGTCGCCATGTGATAGATGTGGGAGATAAATAGAGCCTGGAGGTAGTTTGAATCGGGGCGACTTGTTATCGCTCCGAACACTTTTATTGATCTGATCTTATATATTAGGATTAAAAATTCATTAGCCTAAAGTGCCGCGGTATTCAGGGGGAGTGTTGCGTTTTATATATAAGTTGTTTTTCATGTAATATATAAAATGCACATATATATATCATATATGTGCATAGCGAATACGTCGCTGTTGGGATATAGCGCGCTGTGCACGTATATATCTTATGCAAGCGGTCACTGCATGGGACACATGCTGACGCGGGTTGTCTGTAGTTCACGGTACTCCTGGCCGATCATATTTCGGAGTACTTGAACTTCACTTGAATATGATATATGCTTATGCGACAAAGACTAAGAGTCGTGCATTCTGGTTTTTATGTTTATTGGTATATATGAAGTATATACTGGACAAAGTTCTAAGTATAGTGGGCTCTTGAATTGTGCATATCACAGTGTCATGCCAGCGATAACCAATGCCCGTCTGACACCATCCAGAAGGCGCTGCTGACTCTCAAGGCGCTCAGTCTGTGCGTTGAACGGATACCTCTACTTTAGCTGTCGACACTCATAGCTGTCGCCAACTGGTCCATCGTACAAAATTATAGACTGGTTTGCCGTCATTAGCAGCTTCCTGATCTCTTGCTTAGGGCCCCGAGCATTATCCTGGACAATGCCAATACGCACGCCACCGGTTTTTCCTGCACATGCATCAAATGTTCACTTAAACTAAGACAGGTGTCGATTCACACGCCTAGATAATAGATAGCTCTCTTAGATTGTATGGTTATGCCTTCCATTGTTATGCTCGCCTGTTCAACCTTTTTTGCGACTGGAAATCAAGACTGCCTCAGTCTTTTGCGTTGCTAATTTTAGGCCAGCAGATCTCAGCCATTCTGTGATACTGGTGATGGCGAAGTTGGCCGTCCCTTCTGCGGCTTGCAGGTGTTTCTCTACTACTACCATGTTGTGATGTTGTCTGCATACTCGATGAGCTGGCAGCTATCTGGCAATGGGATCTTCAGTACACCATCGTACATTATATTCCAGAGCATTGGTCCTAGCACAGACCCCTGTGGTACTCCACACGTAACGTAGTGTACTAGGCCTCCAGAATCTGTATGGTACGTCAGTTTCCAATCGCAAAAATAGGACCAGACAATAGCATGCGGGTATGGAGGAACTCCAAAGCTGTATATACATCAAGAATATATCTCCAATCAGCAGTGTTAAAAATATTTTTAATCTCTAGAGTGACGATAAGACAATATTTTTCATCGTTGACTTACGATTGCTTGCCTTGCCGTTTCCACTGCTTTTCCTATTGCCTGTTACCGCTAGATCTCGCCTTTCTAAACCCGAACTGATTTGGCGGGAGCCTACGCCAGCACCAGCAGAGTCATTGCCAGTTTCAGAGTCCGATTTGGTATGCCATCGGGACCTGGTGCTTTATTATTTTAAAGCCTTTTTGCTATCATAATGATCTCGTCGGGAGAGATTTCGTCCACATCGTGACATATTTGAGGAGGCATTCTACCAAGGGAAAAATTTTCGCACAATTCCATTGACTGTGGTTGGGTCTGACGGTGCAACGCTGCGGTTTGCATAGATCCGTTTATCAACCATCTTATAAGCCCTACCCCAAGGATCGTGTTCCGCTGAATCGCAAAGTTCAAGAAAACAAGCTCTCTTACTGGTTTGAATTGCACTGTTCATGTTTCCGGCAAGTGGTGAACTGCTCCCGGACATTGGGCCAATTTGCGTTGCCTTTTTCCTGGCGCGTTGGTATCTACGCATTCCAGCAAAGCAAGATTTACGCGCATCAGCAATGCTGTCAGTTCACCAGAAAAACGGGTCGAGAGAAATGCTTGGTGGAAAGTGGCAATTATATACCCATTGATTTTTAATATGTGTGCGTACGTAGTGGCTTGCTACCCTCCTTTGGGTACTGCAGGACCAACTGGCAGCTTTCCTGGGTCCTAAACGGTTCGCTAATGATAACAATGTCTGTGTCGTTCTCACGAGTTGACTGCGACAGCAGGTCTTGCGATACCCTACAGTGCTTCAAGTTGAATTCCAAAAAATTAATCATGAAGATGTGACAAAGACGCAGATTGAACTCTTTGCCCGGACGGGCATCTTTGGCTGCCCGCTTTGTGGTTGGTGTAGCTTAGCCCTTTTGCCACGCACAGAAAGCATTTAGCTGTGCTTCTGCAATCTATTATTTTGAACTGTGACTTATCACATTTTAGGCACCTAGTCTAGGCGTTGCAGGCTGACTGCCATAGGCTTGCCCATCTCCAGCAGGAGGTCTCCTTTCGTGGTACGCCTAACCTCTCTCACGTTCTCACCTACGGTGCGCAGGTTCGTATCTTGGCTCTTGGTGACCAGTTTGACCATATCACTGTAAGACAAGTTGCCGTTGTTTTTCACCAGAACCGCATCCGGGCGACGCTTTGGAAGACTCTGGTTACTTTGCTTGTTTTTCTTTGAATGATTCACTTGCTTACATGCTGCCGCGTTTTCGATCTCCTTCGACTGCGATGTAACGGTTGGTTGAGGTTCCGCTGGAGTTTTCGACGAGAGAATTGTATCTCCACTACGCTGTCTCTTTGAAGGAGTTTCACGTTGCATTGCGCATCATCTCTTGGGCGCTTAGGCGAGTCTCTGAAGGCTTTCTTGACTTAGGACTTTCTAGAGTCATTTGCCACAGGGTAAGTTTGGGTGGCACTCGCAGAATGCTCATGCGGCTTTTGTACGTCCCCAGCGAGAACTCTGCAACAAAGTTCCCATATTTATATGCCTAACCAACGCCTTTCGGTCTTCTCTTCTGTTGAACATGTTGTCCAATTGGAGCAACAGCTTGCCCAGTTCATCCAGCTTTGGGACGAGTGTAACTATCAAGGCTCCAGGAGCTGTTACTGGGCTAACTGGTGTCTGCGCTTTAGTTACCGACGCGATAGTGGAAGTGTTCGGGTTGGCTTCACTTAGCGTAGGTGAATCCCTGAGTCCGAAGATTGACTCTTCATTCATCTGTTCAACATCTATTAGCGGATGTGCGCGTTGATCAACACAAGTGCGATTAGCTTTACGACGATGATTGATGAGGACGAGTGCTATTACACAACAACAAGGTGCGCAGACAAATGGAGAAATTTGGGGATACTTGGAGAGAAAGGAACAAAATAACTCTCACCCACAATAGTAAGAATTCCTGACGCTGTGGAGAGGCGCGAAAGCAGCAAAAGAGGTAACGATGACCCCCCTCACCGGTCGGTGAACTGGATGGAAAGGTAACAAAAAGACAGAGAAAACAAGACTCCCAGAATAAAAGATCTGTGTATTTGGACCTGGACCTTGTCATACCCTGTATGGCAGGGTTGTTGGATATGTTTTGGAAAGTGTTTGATTTTTTGGAACTGCTAATTAATTTCTTATATGCTATATTTCGACATCTATTTTGACCGAGTTGTTTCAATATATCAAGTGTTTGCTGCTTCACACCGCAGTTCTACCTTTCTACCTTTTAGTCATTTAAAAACACTGTTTTTTTTACACACTAATTTCAATGATCCTACTGTTCCATAGAGCAGGCCTCTATTGTCCCTCGATGTCCACGTCGATTCTTTGATCTATGTCACGATCGCCATGTGGAAGTTTTCCAGAGACCCTCCTGTCACGGTCGCCATGCGATAGATGTGGGAGATAAATAGAGCCTGATGGTAGTTTGAATCGGGGCGACTTGTTATCGCTCCGAACACTTTTATTGATCTGATCTTATATATTAGGATTAAAAATTAATTAGCCTAAAGTGGCGCGGTACTCAGGGGGAGTGTTGCGTTTTATATATAAGTTGTTTTTCATGTAATATATAAAATGCACATATATATATCATATATGTTCATAGCGAATGAGTCGCTGTCGGGATATAGCGTGTTGTGCATTTATATATCTTATGCAAGCGGTCACTGCATGGGACACATGCTGACGCGGGTTGTCTGTAGTTCACGGTACTCGTGGCCGATCATATTTCGGAGTACTTGAACTTCACTTGAATATGATATATGCTTATGCGACAAAGACTAAGAGTCGTTGCATTCTGGTTTTTATGTTTATTGGTATATATGAAGTATATACTTGACATAGTTCTAAGTATAGTGGGCTCTTGAATTGTGCATATCACAGTGTCATGCCAGCGATAACCAATGCGCCGTCGTCTGACACCAACCATAAGGCGCTGCTGACGCTCAGTCTGTGCGTTGAACGGATACCTCTACTTTAGCTGTCGACACTCATAGCTGTCGCCAACTGGTCCATCGTACAAAATTATAGACTGGTTTGCCGTCATTAGCAGCTTCCTGATCTCTTGCTTAGGGCCCCGAGCATTATCCTGGACAATGCCAATACGCACGCCACCGGTTTTTCCTGCACATGCATCAAATGTTCACTTAAACTAAGACAGGTGTCGATTCACACGCCTAGATAATAGATAGCTCTCTTAGATTGTATGGTTATGCCTTCCATTGTTATGCTCGCCTGTTCAACCTTTTTGCGACTGGAAATCAAGACTGCCTCAGTCTTTTGCGCTGCTAATTTTAGGCCAGCAGATCTCAGCCACTCTGTGATACTGGTGATGGCGAAGTTGGCCGTCCCTTCTGCGGCTTGCAGGTGTTTCTCTACTACTACCATGTTGTGATGTTGTCTGCATACTCGATGAGCTGGCAGCTATCTGGCAATGGGATCTTCAGTACACCATCGTACATTATATTCCAGAGCATCGGTCCTAGCACAGACCCCTGTGGTACTCCACACGTAACGTAGTGTACTAGGCCTCCAGAATCTGTATGGTACGTCAGTTTCCAATCGCAAAAATAGGACCAGACAATAGCATGAGGGTATGGAGGAACTCCAAAGCTGTATATACATCAAGAATACATCTCCAATCAGCAGTGTTAAAAATATTTTTAATCTCTAGAGTGACGATAAGACAATATTTTTCATCGTTGACCTACGATTGCTTGCCTTGCCGTTTCCACTGCTTTTCCTATTGCCTGTACCGTAGATCTCGCCTTTCTAAACCCGAACTGATTTGGCGGGAGCCTAGCAGCACCAGATATGGCTAATTTCATTCTCGTACATGACTTTCCCTGTAAGCAGACTCAGTCTCGGGGTATTTGCCTGGTTTTTGGAGGAGTACTAGTTTTTGGAATTTCCACCTGCTGAGAGAGGAAACGAACCGTCGCGTAGGCATTGCGTATAGCCCGGAATATCTTAAAGCGGCCGGTTATTGCTGAGTCGAGTATGAGTGAGGTCCGATTTGGTATGCCATCGGGACCGGGTGCTTTATTATTTTAAAGCCTTTTTTGCTATCATAATGATCTCGTCGGGAGAGATTTCGTCCACATCGTGACATATTTGAGGAGGCATTCTACCAAGGGAAAAATTTTCGCACAATTCCATTGACTGTGGTTGGGTCTGACGGTGCAACGCTGCGGTTTGCATAGATCCGTTTATCAACCATCTTATAAGCACTACCCCAAGGATCGTGTTCCGCTGAATCGCAAAGCTCAAGAAAACAAGCTCTCCAACTGGTTTGAATTGCACTGTTCAGTGCTTTCCGGCAAGTGGTGAACTGCTCCCGGAGATTGGGCCAATTTGCGTTGCCTCTTTTCCTGGTGCATTGGTATCTACGCATTCCAGCAAAGCAAGATTTACGCGCATCAGCAATGCTGTCACTTCACCAAAAAACGGGTCCAGAGAAATGCTTGGTGGAAAGTAGCAATTATATACCCATCGATATTTAATATGTGCGCGTACGTAGTGGCTTGCTGCCCTCACTGCTGTCATATGAGACGCCCGCTTATTAGTCAGAAAGATTGCGGCTTTCCTTTGGGTACTGCAGGACCAACTGGCTGCTTTCCTGGGTCCTAAACGGTTCGCTAATGATAACAATGTCTGTGTCGTTCTCACGAGTTGACTGCGACAGCAGGTCTTCCGATACCCTGCAGTGCTTCAAGCTGAATTGCTAAAAATGAATCATGATGATGTGACAAAGACGCAGAGTGAAGTCTTTGCCCGGACGGGCATCTTTGGCTGACCGCTTTGTGGTTGGTGTTGCTTAGCCCTTTAGCCACGCACAGAAAGCATTTAGCTGTGCTTCTGCAATCTATTATTTTGAGCTGTGATTTATCACATTTCAGGCACCTAGTCTAGGCGTTGCAGGCTGTCTGCCATAGGCTTGCCCATCTCCAGCAGGAGGTCTCCTTTCGTGGTACGCCTAACCTCTCTCACGTTCTCACCTACGGTGCGCAGGTTCGTATCTTGGCTCTTGGTGACCAGTTTGACCATATCACTGTAAGACAAGTTGCCGTTATTTTTTACCAGAACCACATCCGAGCGACGCTTTGGAAGTCTCTGGTTACTTTGCTTGTTTTTCTTTGAATGTTTCACTTGCTTACATGCTGCCGCGTTTTCGATCTCCTTCGACTGCGATGTAACGGTTGGTTGAGGTTCCGCTGGAGTTTTCGACGAGAGAATTGTATCTCCACTACGCTACCTCTTTGGAGGAGTTTCACGTTGCAGTTGCGCATCATCTCTTGGGCGCTTAGGCGAGTCTCTGACGGCTTTCTTGACTTAGGACTTTCTGGAGTCATTTGCCACAGGTGAAGTTTGGGTAGCACTTGCAGATTGCTCATGCGGCTTTTGTAAGTTCCCAGCGAGAAATCTGCGACAAAGTCGCTTCTCGATCATGCGAACAATGGCTTGCTTAGTTCCCATATTTATATGCCTAACCAACGGCTTTCGGTCTTCTCTTCTGTTGAACATCCATCCATTGAACATGTCCAATTGGAGCAACAGCTTGCCCAGTTCATCCAGCTTTGGGACGAGTGTAACTATCAAGGCTCCGGAAGCTGTTACTGGGCTAACTGGTATCTGCGCTTCAGTTACCGACGCGATAGTGGAAGTGTTCGGGTTGGCTTCACTTAGCGTAGGTGAATCCCTGAGTCCGAAAATTAACTCTTCATTCATCTGTTCAACATCTATTAGCGGATGCCGATCTATTGCGTTCTGGATTGATCAACACAAGTGCGATTAGCTTTACGACGATGATTGATGAGGACGAGTGCTATTACACAACAACAAGGTGCGCAGACAGATGGAGAAATTTGGGGATACTTGGGGAGAAAAAAGGAACAAAATAACTCTCACCCACAATAATAAGAATTCCTGACGCTGCGGAGAGGCGCGAAAGCAGCAAAAGAGGTAACGATGACCCCCCCTCACCGGTCGGTGAACTGGATGGAAAGGTAACAAAAAGACAGAGAAAACAAGACTCCCAGAATAAAAGATCTGTGTATTTGGACCTGGACCTTGTCATACCCTGTATGGCAGGGTTGTTGGATATGTTTTGGAAAGTGTTTGATTTTTTGGAACTGCTAATTAATTTCTTATATGCTATATTTCGGCATCTATTTTGACCGAGTTGTTTCAACATATCAAATGTTTGCTGCTTCACACCGCAGTTCTACCTTTCTACCTTTTAGTCATTTAAAAACACTGTTTTTTTTTACACACCAATTTCAATGATCCTACTGTTCCATAGAGCAGGCCTCTATTGTCCCTCGATGTCCAGGTCGATTCTTTGATCTATGTCACGATCGCCATGTGGAAGTTTTCCAGAGACCCTCCTGTCACGGTCGCCATGTGATAGATGTGGGAGATAAATAGAGCCTGGTGGTAGTTTGAATCGGGGCGACTTGTTATCGCTCCGAACACTTTTATTGATCTGATCTTATATATTAGGATTAAAAATTAATTAGCCTAAAGTGGCGCGGTACTCAGGGGGAGTGTTGCGTTTTATATATAAGTTGTTTTTCATGTAATATATAAAATGCACATATATATATCATATATGTACATAGCGAATACGTCGCTGTCGGGATATAGCGTGTTGTGCATTTATATATCTTATGCAAGCGATCACTGCATGGGACATATGCTGACGCGGGTTGTCTGTAGTTCACGGTACTCGTGGCCGATCATATTTCGGAGTACTTGAACTTCACTTGAATATGATATATGCTTATGCGACAAAGACTAAGAGTCGTTGCATTCTGGTTTTTATGTTTATTGGTATATATGAAGTATATACTTGACATAGTTCTAAGTATAGTGGGCTCTTGAATTGTGCATATCACAGTGTCATGCCAGCGATAACAATGCCGTCGTGACACCAACCATAAGGCGCTGCTGACGCTCAGTCTGTGCGTTGAACGGATACCTCTACTTTAGCTGTCGACACTCATAGCTGTCGCCAACTGGTCCAGCGTACAAAATTATAGACTGGTTTACCGTCATTAGCAGCTTCCTGATCTCTTGTTTAGGGCCCCGAGCATTATCCTGGACAATGCCAATACGCACGCCACCGGTTTTTCCTGCACATGCATCAAATGTTCACTTAAACTAAGACAGGTGTCGATTCACACGCCTAGATAATAGATAGCTCTCTTAGATTGTATGGTTATGCCTTCCATTGTTATGCTCGCCTGTTCAACCTTTTTGCGACTGGAAATCAAGACTGCCTCAGTCTTTTGCGCTGCTAATTTTAGGCCAGCAGATCTCAGCCACTCTGTGATACTGGTGATGGCGAAGTTGGCCGTCCCTTCTGCGGCTTGCAGGTGTTTCTCTACTACTACCATGTTGTGATGTTGTCTGCATACTCGATGAGCTGGCAGCTATCTGGCAATGGGATCTTCAGTACACCATCGTACATTATATTCCAGAGCATTGGTCCTAGCACAGACCCCTGTGGTACTCTACACGTAACGTAGTGTACTAGGTCTCAGAATCCGTATGGTACGTCAGTTTCAATAAAATAGGACCGACAATAGCATGGGGTGGGGAACTCCAAAGCTGTATATACATCAAGAATACATCTCCAATCAGCAGTGTTAAAAATATTTTTAATCTCTAGAGTGACGATAAGACAATATTTTTCATCGTTGACCTACGATTGCTTGCCTTGCCGTTTCCACTGCTTTTCCTATTGCCTGTACCGTAGATCTCGCCTTTCTAAACCCGAACTGATTTGGCGGGAGCCTACCAGCACCAGATATGGCTAATTTCATTCTCTGATTTCATACTTTTAGACTTTTCCCTGTAAGCAGACTCAGTCTCGGGGTATTTGCCTGGTTTTTGGAGGAGTACTAGTTTTTGGAATTTCCACCTGCGAGGAAACGAACCGTCGCGTAGGCATTGCGTATACGCCCGAGCGAACATATCTGATCGCAGAGTCATTGCCAGTTTCAGAGTCCGATTTGGTATGCCATCGGGACCGGGTGCTTTATTATTTTAAAGCCTTTTTGCTATCATAATGATCTCGTCAGGAGAGATTTCGTCCACATCGTGACATATTTGAGGAGGCATTCTACCAAGGGAAAAATTTTCGCACAATTCCATTGACTGTGGTTGGGTCTGACGGTGCAACGCTGCGGTTTGCATAGATCCGTTAATCAACCATCTTATAAGCCCTACCCCAAGGATCGTCTTCCGCTGAATCGCAAAGTTCAAGAAAACAAGCTCTCTTACTGGTGCGGCAAGTGGTGAACTGCTCCCGGACATTGGGCCAATTTGCGTTGCCTTTTTCCTGGCGCGTTGGTATCTACGCATTCCAGCAAAGCAAGATTTACGCGCATCAGCAATGCTGTCAGTTCACCAAAAACGGGTCGAGAGAAATGCTTGGTGGAAAGTGGCAATTATATACCCATCGATTTTTAATATGTGTGCGTACGTAGTGGCTTGCTGCCCTCACTGCTGTCATATGAGACGCCCGCTTATTAGTCAGAAAGATTGCGGCTTTCCTTTGGGTACTGCAGGACCAACTGGCAGCTTTCCTGGGTCCTAAACGGTTCGCTAATGATAACAATGTCTGTGTCGTTCTCACGAGTTGACTGCGACAGCAGGTCTTGCGATACCCTACAGTGCTTCAAGTTGAATTGCAAAAAATTAATCATGAAGATGTGACAAAGACGCAGATTGAACTCTTTGCCCGGACGGGCATCTTTGGCTGCCCGCTTTGTGGTTGGTGTAGCTTAGCCCTTTTGCCACGCACAGAAAGCATTTAGCTGTGCTTCTGCAATCTATTATTTTGAACTGTGACTTATCACATTTTAGGCACCTAGTCTAGGCGTTGCAGGCTGTCTGCCATAGGCTTGCCCATCTCCAGCAGGAGGTCTCCTTTCGTGGTACGCCTAACCTCTCTCACGTTCTCACCTACGGTGCGCAGGTTCGTATCTTGGCTCTTGGTGACCAGTTTGACCATATCACTGTAAGACAAGTTGCCGTTATTTTTCACCAGAACCGCATCCGGGCGACGCTTTGGAAGTCTCTGGTTACTTTGCTTGTTTTTCTTTGAATGATTCACTTGCTTACATGCTGCCGCGTTTTCGATCTCCTTCGACTGCGATGTAACGATTGGTTGAGGTTCCGCTGGAGTTTTCGACGAGAGAATTGTATCTCCACTACGCTGCCTCTTTTGAAGGAGTTTCACGTTGCAGTTGCGCATCATCTCTTGGGCGCTTAGGCGAGTCTCTGAAGGCTTTCTTGACTTAGGACTTTCTAGAGTCATTTGCCACAGGGTAAGTTTGGGTGGCACTCGCAGAATGCTCATGCGGCTTTTGTACGTCCCCAGCGAGAACTCTGCAACAAAGTAGTTCCCATATTTATATGCCTAACCAACGCCTTTCGGTCTTCTCTTCTGTTGAACATTGTTGTCCAATTGGAGCAACAGCTTGCCCAGTTCATCCAGCTTTGGGACGAGTGTAACTATCAAGGCTCCAGGAGCTGTTACTAGGCTAACTGGTGTCTGCGCTTTAGTTACCGACGCGATAGTGGAAGTGTTCGGGTTGGCTTCACTTAGCGTAGGTGAATCCCTGAGTCCGAAGATTGACTCTTCATTCATCTGTTCAACATCTATTAGCGGATGTGCGCGTTGATCAACACTGGTGCCATTAGCTTTACGACGATGATTGATGAGGATGAGTGCTATTACACAACAACAAGGTGCGCAGACAGATGGAGAAATTTGGGGATACTTGGGGAGAAAAAAGGAACAAAATAACTCTCACCACAATAATAAGAATTCCTGACGCTGCGGAGAGGCGCGAAAGTAGCAAAAGAGGTAACGATGAGTCCCCCTCACCCGTTGGTGAACTGGATGGAAAGGTAACAAAAAGACAGAGAAAACAAGACTTCCAGAATAAAAGATCTGTGTATTTGGACCTGGACCTTGTCATACCCTGTATGGCAGGGCTGTTGGATATGTTTTGGAAAGTGTTTGATTTTTTGGAACTGCTAATTAATTTCTTATATGCTATATTTCGGCATCTATTTTGACCGAGTTGTTTCAACATATCAAATGTTTGCTGCTTCACACCGCAGTTCTACCTTTCTACCTTTTAGTCATTTAAAAACACTGTTTTTTTTTACACACCAATTTCAATGATCCTACTGTTCCATAGAGCAGGCCTCTATCGTCCCTCGATGTCCAGGTCGATTCTTTGATCTATGTCACGATCGCCATGTGGAAGTTTTCCAGAGACCCTCCTGTCACGGTCGCCATGTGATAGATGTGGGAGATAAATAGGGCCTGGTGGTAGTTTGAATCGGGGCGACTTGTTATCGCTCCGAACACTTTTATTGATCTGATCTTATATATTAGGATTAAGAATTCATTAGCCTAAAGTGGCGCGGTACTCAGGGGGAGTGTTGCGTTTTATATATAAGTTGTTTTTCATGTAATATATAAAATGCACATATATATATCATATATGTACATAGCGAATACGTCGCTGTCGGGATAGGGCGTGTTGTGCACGTATATATCTTATGCAAGCGGTCACTCATGCTGACGCTGGTTGTCTGTAGTTCACGGTACTCCTGGCCGATCATATTTCGGAGTACTTGAACTTCACTTGAATATGATATATGCTTATGCGACAAAGACTAAGAGTCGTTGCATTCTGGTTTTTATGTTTATTGGTATATATGAAGTATATACTGGACATAGTTCTAAGTATAGTGGGCTCTTGAATTGTGCATATCACAGTATCATGCCAGCGATAACCAATGCGCCGTCGTCTGACACCATCCAGAAGGCGCTGCTGACTCTCAAGGCGCTCAGTCTGTGCGTTGAACGGATACCTCTACTTTAGCTGTCGACACTCATAGCTGTCGCCAACTGGTCCATCGTACAAAATTATAGACTGGTTTGCCGTCATTAGCAGCTTCCTGATCTCTTGCTTAGGGCCCCGAGCATTATCCTGGACAATGCCAATACGCACGACACCGGTTTTTCCTGCACATGCATCAAATGTTTACTTAAGCCAGGTGTCGATTCACACGCCTAGATAATAGATAGCTCTCTTAGATTGTATGGTTATGCCTTCCATTGTTATGCTCGCCTGTTCAACCTTTTTGCGACTGGAAATCAAGACTGCCTCAGTCTTTTGCGCTGCTAATTTTAGGCCAGCAGATCTCAGCCACTCTGTGATACTGGTGATGGCGAAGTTGGCCGTCCCTTCTGCGGCTTGCAGGTGTTTCTCTACTACTACCATGTTGTGATGTTGTCTGCATACTCGATGAGCTGGCAGCTATCTTGCAATGGGATCTTCAGTACACCATCGTACATTATATTCCAGAGCATTGGTCCTAGCACAGACCCCTGTGGTACTCCACACGTAACGTAGTGTACTAGGTCTCCAGAATCCGTATGGTACGTCAGTTTCCAATCGCCAAAATAGGACCAGACAATAGCATGCGGGTATGGAGGAACTCCAAAGCTGTATATACATCAAGAATACATCTGCAATCAGCAGTGTTAAAAATATTTTTAATCTCTAGAGTGACTATAAGACAATATTTTTCATCGTTGACCTACGATTGCTTGCCTTGCCGTTTCCACTGCTTTTCCTATTGCCTGTACCGTAGATCTCGCCTTTCTAAACCCGAACTGATTTGGCGGGAGCCTACCAGCACCAGATATGGCTAATTTCATTCTCGTACAGACTTTTCCCTGTAAGCAGACTCAGTCTCGGGGTATTTGCCTGGTTTTTGGAGGAGTACTAGTTTTTGGAATTTCCACCTGCGAGGAAACGAACCGTCGCGTAGGCATTGCGTATACGCCCGAGCGAACATATCTGATCGCAGATTCATTGCCAGTTTCAGAGTCCGATTTGGTATGCCATCGGGACTGGGTGCTTTATTATTTTAAAGCCTTTTTGCTATCATAATGATCGTGACATATTTGAGGAGGCATTCTACCAAGGGAAAAATTTTCGCACAATTCCATTGACTGTGGTTGGGTCTGACGGTGCAACGCTGCGGTTTGCATAGATCCGTTTATCAACCATCTTATAAGCCCTACCCCAAGGATCGTGTTCCGCTGAATCGCAAAGTTCAAGAAAACAAGCTCTCTTACTGGTGCGGCAAGTGGTGAACTGCTCCCGGACATTGGGCCAATTTGCGTTGGCTTTTTCCTGGCGCGTTGGTATCTACGCATTCCAGCAAAGCAAGATTTACGCGCATCAGAAATGCTGTCACTTCACCAAAAAACGGGTCGAGAGAAATGCTTGGTGGAAAGTGGCATATATACCCATCGATTTTTAATATGTGTGCGTACGTAGTGGCTTGCTGCCCTCACTGCTGTCATATGAGACGCCCGCTTATTAGTCAAAAAGATTGCGGCTTTCCTTTGGGTACTGCAGGACCAACTGGCAGCTTTCCTGGGTCCTAAACGGTTCGCTAATGATAACAATGTCTGTGTCGTTCTCACGAGTTGACTGCGACAGCAGGTCTTGCGATACCCTACAGTGCTTCAAGTTGAATTGCAAAAAATTAATCATGAAGATGTGACAAAGACGCAGATTGAACTCTTTGCCCGGACGGGCATATTTGGCTGCCCGCTTTGTGGTTGGTGTAGCTTAGCCCTTTTGCCACGCACAGAAAGCATTTAGCTGCGCTTCTGCAATCTATTATTTTGAACTGTGACTTATCACATTTTAGGCACCTAGTCTAGGCGTTGCAGGCTGTCTGCCATAGGCTTGCCCATCTCCAGCAGGAGGTCTCCTTTCGTGGTACGCCTAACCTCTCTCACGTTCTCACCTACGGTGCGCAGGTTCGTATCTTGGCTCTTGGTGACCAGTTTGACCATATCACTGTAAGACAAGTTGCCGTTATTTTTCACCAGAACCACATCCGAGCGACGCTTTGGAAGCCTCTGGTTACTTTGCTTGTTTTTCTTTGAATGTTTCACTTGCTTACATGCTGCCGCGTTTTCGATCTCCTTCGACTGCGATGTAACGGTTGGTTGAGGTTCCGCTGGAGTTTTCGACGAGAGAATTGTATCTCCACTACGCTGCCTCTTTCGAGGAGTTTCACGTTGCATTGCGCATCATCTCTTGGGCGCTTAGGCGAGTCTCTGAAGGCTTTCTTGACTTAGGACTTTCTAGAGTCATTTGCCACAGGGTAAGTTTGGGTGGCACTCGCAGAATGCTCATGCGGCTTATGTACGTCCCCAGCGAGAACTCTGCAACAAAGTTCCCATATTTATATGCCTAACCAACGCCTTTCGGTCTTCTCTTCTGTTGAACATGTTGTCCAATTGGAGCAACAGCTTGCCCAGTTCATCCAACTTTGGGACGGGTGTAACTATCAAGGCTCCAGGAGCTGTTACTGGGCTAACTGGTGTCTGCGCTTTAGTTACCGACGCGATAGTGGAAGTGTTTGGGTTGGCTTCACTTAGCGTAGGTGAATCCCTGAGTCCGAAGATTGACTCTTCATTCATCTGTTCAACATCTATTAGCGGATGCCGATCCATTGTCGTCGCGACTCGTTCCATATTCAATGGATTGAAATTTAAAAGTTCCAATTAACAGATATTTCAAACTTCGGTTTGAGTTAACGGACGAGTGTACGGCGGCGCCACAAGCCGGCTGTAGACCGGGGGCTACCCGGGATGATTGATGAGGACGAGTGCTATCCCACAACAACAAGGTGCGCAGACAGATGGAGAAATTTGGGGATACTTGGGGAGAAAAAAGGAACGAACTAACTCTCCCCCATAATAATAAGAATTCCTGACACTGCGGAGAGGCGCGAAAGCAGCAAAAGAGGTAACGATGACCCCCCCTAACCGGTCGGTGAACTGGATGGCAAGGTAACGAAAGGCCAGAGAAAACAAGACTCCCAGAATAAAAGATCGGTGTATTTGGACCTGGACCTGGACATACCCTGTATGGCAGGGTTGTTGGATATGTTTTGGAAAGTGTGAGATTTTTTCGAACTGCTAATTAATTTCTTATATGCTATATTTCGGCATCTATTTTGACCGAGTTGTTTCAACATATCAAAAGTTTGCTGCTTCACACCATTCGCAGTTCTACCTTTCTAGCTTTTAGTTATTTAAAAACACTGTTTTTTTTTTACACACCTCTATCGTCCCTTGATCTCCAGGTCGATTCTTTGATCTATGTCACGGTCGCCATGTGGAAGTTTTCCAGAGACCCTCCTGTCACGGTCGCTATGTGATAGATGTGGGAGATAAATAGGGTAGTTTGAATCAAGGTGAATACTTTTATTGATCTGGTCTTATATATTATGATTAAGAATTACTTAGCCTAAAGTGGCGCGGTCCTCAGAGGAAGTGCTGCCTTTTGTATATAAGTTGTTTTTTATGTAATATATAAAATGTACATATATATACCATATATATGTACAAAGCGAATACGTCGCTGTCGGGATAAAGCGTGTTGTGCACGTATATATCTTATGCAAGCGGTCACTGCATGGGACACATGCTGACGCGGGTTGTCTGTAGTTCACGGTACTCCTGGCCGATCAGATTTCAAAGTACTTGAACTGCACTTGAATATGATATATGTTTATGCGACAAAGACTAAGAGTCGTTGCAATCTGAAGGCGCTGCTGACTCTCAAGGCGCTCAGTCTGTGCGTTGAACGGATACCTCTACTTTAGCTGTCGACACTCATAGCTGTCGCCAACTGGTCCAGCGTACAAAATTATAGACTGGTTTACCGTCATTAGCAGCTTGCGGATCTCTTGTTTAGGGCCCCGAGCATTATCCTGGACAATGCCAATACGCACGCCACCGGTTTTTCCTGCACATGCATCAAATGTTTACTTAAGCCAGGTGTCGATTCACACGCCTAGATAACAGATAGCTCTCTTAGATTGTATGATTATGCCTTCCATTGTTATGCTCGCCTGTTCCACTTTGTTGCGACTGGAAATCAAGACTGTCTCAGTCTTTTGCGCTGCTAATTTTAGGCCAGCAGATCTCACCCACTCTGAGATATTGGCGATGGCGAAGTTGGCCGTCCCTTCTGCGGCTTGCAGGTGTTTCTCTACTACTACCATGTTGTGATGTTGCATACTCGATGAGCTGGCAGCTATCTGGCAATGGGATCTTCAGTACACCATCGTACATTATATTCCATAGCATTGGTCCTCCAATGCTGTATAAACATGAAGAATACATCTCCAATCAGCAGTGTTAAAAACATTTTTAATCTCTAGAGTGACGATAAGACAATATTTTTCATCGTAGACCTACGATTGCTTGCCTTGCCGTTTGCACTGCTTTTCCTATTGCCTGTACCGTAGATCTCGCCTTTCTAAACCCGAACTGATTTGGCGGGAGCCTACCAGCACCAGATATGGCGAATTTCATTCTCGTACATATGATGGATTTCAATACCCACAGTGTCAATTAGACATATGGGTCTGTAAGCAGACTCAGTCTCGGGGGATTTTCCTGGTTTTTGGAGGAGTACTAGTTTTTGCAATTTCCATCTGAGAGGAAACGAACCGTCGCGTATGCATTGCGTATACGCCCGAGCAAACATATCTTATCGCGGAGTTATTGCCAGTTTTAGAGTCCGCTTTGGAATGCCATCGGGACCTGGTGCTTTATTATTTTAAAGCCTTTTTGGTATCATAATGATCTCGCCGGGAGAGATTTCATCTACATCGTGACACATTTGAGGAGGCATTCTACCAAGGCAAAAATTTTCGCACAATTCCATTGCCTGTGGTTGGGTCTGACGGTGCACCGCTGCGGTTTGCATAGATCCGTTTATCAACCATCTTATAAGCCCTGCCCCAAGGATCGTGTTCCGCTGAATCGCAAAGCTCAAGAAAACAAGCTCTCCAACTGGTTTGAATTGCACTGTTCAGTGCTTTCCGGCAAGTGGTGAACTGCTCCCGGAGATTTGGCTAATTTGCCTCTTTTCCTGGTGCATTGGTATCTACGCATTCCAGCAAAGCAAGATTTACGCGCATCAGCAATGCTGTCACTTCACCAAAAAACGGGTCCAGAGAAATGCTTGGTGGAAAGTAGCAATTATATACCCATCGATATTTAATATGTGCGCGTACGTAGTGGCTTGCTGCCCTCACTGCTGTCATATGAGACGCCCGCTTATTAGTCAGAAAGATTGCGGCTTTCCTTTGGGTACTGCAGGACCAACTGGCTGCTTTCCTGGGTCCTAAACGGTTCGCTAATGATAACAATGTCTGTGTCGTTCTCACGAGTTGACGAAGACAGCAGGTCTTGCGATACCCAACAGTGCTTCAAGTTGATTTCCAAAAAATGAATCATGATGATATGACATCAAAGACGCAGAGTGAAGTCTTTGCCCGGACGGGCATCTTTGGCTGCCCGCTTTGTGGTTGGTGTGGCTTAGCCCTTTAGATACGCACAGAAAGCATTTAACTGTGCTTCTGCAATCTATTATTTTGAGCTGTGATTTATCACATTTTAGGCACCTAGTCTAGGCGTTGCAGGCTGTT
>JAECWJ010000373.1:0-14225 GCA_018150375.1 Drosophila sturtevanti
ATGCAAATACATAATTCTTAAGCTTAAGTAAATTCATTGCTGCTGGCTCGAACAGTGATATAGACTCGCCTGAGCTATTGAGCCGCGTAGCTTTATCTGTTCCTTGTAGACCTACTAGAAATTTCATACCTCTATCACTTTCACGCTGTTCTAGTAACTATGCTATGCATGAACCTTTTCGAGTCCTTTGTTCTGATTACAACCGCCTTTACAGTGTAATCAGTTCTGAGCTCTCTTTTCCTTTACTAAAATCTTCTATCTTAGCTTATTTATTTCGTAACTAGATGTAGAATTCTTTTATTTGTCTGTGTTTTGTGATCTTGTTCCCGCGTCTCGAGCCGTACGTTATGCGGTATGCACACCTCAATCGGTTGGGCGGGAGGTGTGGCCACTTAGTGCACCCGTTGAGATTCGCGCGTAAAAAAAAAAAAAAAAGTAGTTAGCGCATTTGACTTCCTTGTTTCGTCTTTTTTTGTCTCAGTTGGTTTTTGGCCAAGAGTGGGCGTGGTCCATCGTTTGAAAACATCTCCAGGTACTCCTGGATGGAAGGGTCTTTCCTTTGCTCAATAGGGGCCGTGTCGGTCCAATCTTCGCACATTTATTTATTCCACTTTTAATATTATACCCATTGCTGAAGTTTGTAAAATTATAGAGCTGCTTGTTGTCGGTGCTGGTTGGGTATTTTGTTTTTCAAAAAAACTAACCAAATTTATCTTTTTACATTTTATTTCGTGATATTTTATTTCTGTTGCTGCTTTGTGATACTTGTTGCAGTCACCATATATTAATAAAAAAATTGCTTTTATTTGAAAGGGAGCGTGTCCGCTTTAATTTGTATCCAAATTGAGAATGTCCTCTTGGTTTACTTAAAGTCATTTCCTAGCCCAAATACATAAATTAATTCTTAAGTGCTAACAGTTATGTCGCAAGAGCGATGTGAACGGGAGCATGTATCATGTAGTATATGTGTATGTATATAGATATATGCAGACGGCATGTACACACATGCGTATGCGTACTGGCCCTTGGCTACTACTTGAGTGTGAGCTCCGAAGTGCATACGCTGCAGTTCTCATGCTGCTTGCCAGTCCACATAAGGGCCTGCTCATATTTCGGGCTTATGTAAACATAGCAACGGAGTGTTGCGATGTTTATGAGCGAAATTCTCTAGCCTTTGATTTGGGCATATAACCACTTCACATAGTATATGGTTCTTCTATACACTACAAAACTGTGGGCATATCCTTATTATTTATACAACATACTACAATTGATCATTTATCTAAATCAATCTTAAAGATTGGTCGGACCGGAGAACTATGAGGTATAAAACTAGGAAGATGGACTAACTTCGGCCGTGCCGAAGTTCGTATACCCTTGCACATTTTCTCTATATAATTCAATAGAAGCATTATTGTATATTAAACATACCTAATTTACAAATTCGCAATTTTGAGTTTGAGAAAAAAAATTTTCTTACAAAATTTTTTTTTGTACTGATTGTTCCTATAGCAGTTATATGATATAGCCAACCCATTCTGATAAAACTTGATTGAAGTATTAAGAAGTATATTAAACTCACAAATATCAAATTTCGTGGCATTCGGTTGGAAAACAACAGAGTTATTGAGGATAAGATAAACCTTATTCATGACCAATCGTTGCTATGGGAGGTATATGATATAGTCGACCGATCGGGATGATTCCGAGATATACAATGCCTGCAGCAAAAAGGAGCCTGTAGCTATTATGGTCTCGGAGGAGAAGCTGTGGATCCAGACAGACGGACAGACGGACACGGTCATATCGACTCGGCTATTCATGCTGATCAAGAATATATATACTTTATTTAATACATGTATTCAAGAATTCTATTATCGATACAGACCTTGAAATGCCTCTAAGCACAGTTCCCAACCATCATTCAATGCAATACAATACTCGTTCAAAATAAAATTGCTAAGAATATGTTGCCATGCCTTTGTAAAAGGCAATAAGCAATTATAAAATACAAATGAAGTAAGCAAGTCGTCCTTGCCGACTTAGGGTATACCCTGTACCGATAATAGATATTTCATAAAATCAGACTCCTTGGAAATCATCTTTAATTAAATATAAATTAAAAAAAAAAATTCTCTTAACAAGCACAAACACCAAATACATGCTTTCTCGCTTACTCCTATCAGTGAACGAAACTAATGCGTCATTCGGTACAAAGCAACGTGCGTATACTATCTCGCTCACACATTTCAGCTGCTGCCACTTAGAAGTCGGGAGAACTAAGTCGCTCGTGCCGACGTAAAGGGAGGAAACATAATGAAGAGCACAAGAGTAAGTACCAGGTGCTGGTGTGTGCCTATGGATCTTTTGTCAAATAATGCAAATCCACATGACTCTTAAACATAAGTAAGTAGACAAATTCATTACTGCTGCTGGCTCGAACAAGCAACATAAGGAAAGTTCAACTCGCCGGTATATCGGTATTTATTATCCGATCTGATTCAATCTGATACTGTTAGAATGATTGTATGATATAAAAGTAGAATTGTTATCTGTATACCAAATTTGGTTGAGATAGCACACAAAACAAAGTTTTTCTCACAAGAACTGTTGAATAAATCATATTTTCCCGAGGTTCCCCAATTCTATACCTTATGGTCATCCGACAAATTTTTAAACTTGAGTTGGACAAATGGTTAATGAACAGAATCATATGGCTTTTATTCATGAAGCTGAAAATTAAAGCTTGAATAGATGCGAAGAAACAGGCAGACGGACAAACGGTAGGACGGTCAGACGGACAGACGGACATAGTCATATGGACTCGTCTATTGATGCTGATCAAGAATATATATGTATTCTATTATAATATATTTTATGGGGTCGAAAACGATAGAATTCGATGCGTTGCAAACTGACCAATTTTTTTATGCCATCTATCGAAATCGAGGCTTTAATTTTTGATTTGAATAGCAATAGGAATATCCAAAATCGAATATAACCAACTAACCTTAACACAAATAAAAATTCCACTTGAGTCACGCACTTAACGACAACCAAAAAAAAAACTAGAAAGATAGACTAAATTCAAAATTTTGAGCTTGAGAAAAAAAATTTGTGATACAAAATTTTTTTTTGTACCGATTGTTCCTACAGCAGCTCTATGATATAGCCAACCCATTCTGATAAAACTTGATTGAAGTATTAAGAAGTATATTAAACTTACAAATATAAAATTTCGTGGCATTCGGTTGAAAAACAACAGAGTTATTGAGGATAAACCTTATTCATGACCGATCGTTCCTATGGGAGCTATATGATATAGTCGACCGATCGGGATGATTCCGAGATATACAATGCCTGCAGCAAAAAGGAGCCTGTAGCTATTATGGTCTCGGAGGAGAAGCTGTTGATCCAGACAGACGGACAGACGGACATGGTCATATCGACTCGGCTATTCATGCTGATCAAGAATATATATACTTTATATAGTCGGAGATGCTTCCTTCTGTGCATTGCAAACTTCTTACCGGAATTAATATACCCTCTGCAAGGGTATAAAAATAGGAAAGGTCAGAGGACCTCGGTCAAAATTTGAGTTGTTCAAAACAGTTCTTGTGAGAAAAACTTTTTTGTTTTTTGAAATATCTCAACCAAACTTGGCATACAGGATGATAAACACCGACATAAATCAATAATATCAGTTAACAACCCCCATCAGTATCATCATCAGTATACGTTTATATATGCTTTTATGTGTGCATACACAAACAACAAACTCACATACATATATGCGTGCTTGAGATAACTTCAAGCAGAGTGCGAAACAGAAAGAGACAAACCTAGTTGTATTGTGTTGTTTTCTTGAATTCGTCCGAAATTTAAAAAGCGAAAAGCTGGATGGTTGTAATGTATACCGAAATAGCAAAGTCGCGATATTTAAGTTTGGTGGTGTAGTACGTAGCGATCAATTCTAGGAATGAAATGATTACGGTCGCGGCGAACTCGAATTTTCTTTCGTAGTTTTTATTTTTGCTTCCATTTTTTTAATAAATTTTATATTTCCAATACTTAAAAAATTTTGAGGCCGATATTACGGAGAAAGTAATTAATTAAACTGCAAGGGTGTACAAACTTCGGCACGGCTGAAGTTAGCTTCTCTGATATTTTACGATCATTTGTGACTTGCTTTGGCATTGCGGGATAAAAACGCCGTGAGCGCATGAGTGCTCACACGCGCACTTTGTACTTGCTCTCGTGCACTGCATTAAGTTTGGTTCTCTTACATCGATCAGAACTAATGAGATTTGTCGACTTCAAATGCACGCAGATCTCTGCTGTGAGCATTTGATTAGAAGAAGCTTTATAAAACAATGGTACATCAAAATAATGTCCTGGCTTGCTAGATTATGACTTCTTTTTATTTCCGCGCCGAAGAAGCAGTTGAAGGGTCTTAAAGGTGTCTCAAGGGGAATGGATAAACTACTAGGACATGTTTTGAACAAATGCTAAAATATTGATCATCTTGGGGTATATTTCGAAAAACAAAGGTTCGTTTTTATTTACCATTCCTGAAATATAAATAGCAAAAGGCTTTGCCTTGGATGGGAACAGAATTGTTATAAAATCCACATGTCGGAGTAACTATGAAATCACTACAGATTAACCATATTACATCTACGGCATATCACCAGTACACCTTAAAAAGAATTGATAGATATCTAAGAATGAATATTTGGGCTAATAAGTTCGACTAACATCATTGGTTGAAATACAACATATGTAGCTACTACATTACACCAATGTTCATTTACAATTACTGTCATTGACATTGACATTGCATTCAACAAATTATCGATTCCGTACAAGTTTTATATGAGAAATGAGGCTAACTTAAGTGTTGATTGTAAATGGCTCAAAATGGAGAAACTAAAAGAAACGAAAAAAGAAAGGAAAAGTTAATGTAAATTTTTACGGCAAAGAAATAATACAGCCTGTAAAATAAAAATATAAACTTGAGGTATAATACATAATATATAATATGAAGGTCATAAGAAAAAAATAAACTTTTTTCTTTTGAAGTTAAAAAAAAAAAGACCCTAATTAGAAAAAAAATTAGGAAAAAAAAAAAAAAAATTAAAGTTTTCTTTTAAAAAATTTTTAATTGACTAAAGGCCTTGTTTCCAGTGTTTTAAAAAAAATATATTGATAGTTAAATACAACTATATCCTTACTTACTTTTTTTAAGGTTATAAGTAAGAAATTAATTTACTTTTAAGGTTATAAAAAGACAGAAACCCCTAATAAAATAATAGAAAAAAAAAAAAAAAAAAAAAAATAATATTTTTATTAAATTTTTTTTTTTTGTTTTAAATTCTGTATATTAGTGTTTGCAATTCTCAAGTTTTATTTTGATAATTCAAATAAAAGCACAAATGTTGTTCTATTTCGTTACATGTATAGGAGTTTGGATGATCGGTCGATGATAGTCGAACATATATGTATTATATATATATAATTGTAAGAATAATATAATATATATTATTTAACAGTTATAGTTGTTGTTTTTATATTGATTTAAATAAAGCAGCAGTTGTCGTCGTCTATCCTCTGCATTATTTGATCTCTAATTTTGAATCCAAGTTCATATATATTTTTAAAAATTAAAGAAGGTAATGATTGTTGAGGATTTTAGATAATGAATGGGTTTGT
Organism: Drosophila sturtevanti; assembly: GCA_018150375.1. NCBI lineage: Eukaryota > Metazoa > Arthropoda > Insecta > Diptera > Drosophilidae > Drosophila > Drosophila sturtevanti. The sequence goes on from JAECWJ010000373.1 coordinate 5,713, forward strand.
TTTATTTTGGTTTGCGTTTGGTTGTTTAATCGACCTCCTCGATAGTGGGGCCAGCATCAGCGGCTCCGGCACCGGGTGGGGCACCAGGACCAGCAGCTCCGGGAGCACCAGGCATACCGCCAGGAGCACCACCAGCACCCTGATACAGTTTAGTAATAATTGGGTTGCAAACACCCTCAAGCTCCTTTTGACGGTGCTCATACTCCTCCTTATCGGCCAGTTGGTTGGCATCCAGCCATTTGATGGCATCGTTGCACTTATCCAAAATGGTGATACGATCAGAGTCAGAGATTTTGGTCTTCAGGTTGTCCTCATCGAGGGTAGCCTTCATGTTGAAGCAGCATGACTCCAAACCGTTCTTGGCGGCAATAGTCTCCTTTTGCTGTATTATTATATTTATTATAAAATAAAAAATAACCCAATTTGATAAAATTGTATACAAAATCCATAGGCTTCCACACCACTTAACTGTGGCATCACTAAAATGCGAGGGAAGGATTTTCACTTGCGAGGTCAGTCTACTCGATGTCCCTGTTCCTACACCATACAATATATAGTATAAGTATTCCTTGTATTCCGCCCTTGATAAAGACTAAAGAGACATCGACTTCGAATTCAGTCAATCTAATCAGATCCAACTAATATACTTAACTTTTAAACTGTTCCAGTTTTTCTAACTCTTACTTCCAATTTCGAGCCAAATTGTTCGACGGCGAATTATTTGGTTTACCAAAAGTTAATTTCTCATTAATTTATTAAGCTTTTCATACTATAGACGCTATGATTGACTATGAACATCAGCAACCCCAGTGGGTAGGTAATGTTCAAACAACTGATGTGCTCACTGCGTCAACCACAAAAATTCTGCAACCATGTTAGCAACTTTGTCGATGATAACAACACATTTCACCGTACTCAACTTCCACTCGAGGGACTTAAGTGTTTGGTCACACATTCAACAACGAACTATCAAATTATTTATTGCATCTTTATAACTAGTCGGTATTGTAATTTATATTTCGTTACATTATTGGAATGAACATAATGAAATGTTATTGTATCACATATTCTGGATCCATGGAGGTGAATTTAAAAGAGTAGTCGGACAAACCATACTTTAGCAGTATAGACTCGAAATGTGGGATCGGAACTCTGAAAGCGGACATTGGGAGCTACTTTTCACACAAAGGGATGCACGTTTTTTGAGTTATTATCTTAAATACATCATCTTAAATCTTTTTTTTTTGGGTCATAGATTTATTTACGGTCAACTGTAATTAACTAAATTGATAACATAACAAAAATTCAAGTAGCCGATTCAATGTGCAAGCCTGTTTATAATTAATTAACATTGTCTGTTAAACTGGTAACTAAAGTACTGAAACCAAACAGTATCCCAGCTTTCAGCTCTTATATTCGCACGATCGCGATCGTTGGGACCGAAAATCGTTGTAAAACTCATTTTATTGATGGACGCGTTTTTTTGAAATATGTAATCGATAGAGAGTATGTACTGTAAAACGGTAGAAATTTTATATATTTCTTTTACGCCAAAGAAAAAAGATATTTGTGTCTTCTTCGGAGTCCGAATTAGTATTAACTCTCTCCTTATTTCAATAAATCGACTTAGCATAAAAGTGCATAAGTGATAGAGTTCTGTCGCTCAAAGAAGGACCGAATGGAAAGTATATGGTATGCCATATGTATTTGTTTATATTGCAAAATATGTATTCCCCTTATTACTTTTAATTATTATATTATTATTTTCTAGTAGCTGGACTACTTTAAATGGTCCTACATATGCTGGTTTTAATTTATGACAAATTTCATTTTTCAACAAATCTGGGGCTCCCACTGCTAGTTTAAGATCTAAGGTCTTAATGCCATAATATTTCTTATTGTTTATTTTATGTTCTTCTAATAATTTACGCGCTCTTTTGTAAGCTGTTTCTCATCCAAACTTAATTTCTTTAGCGTAATCATCTATGTTATATAAGGTTTCTATTCTATTTATTTTATTAAAATCTAAAAATTGTTTTGGTAATCTAGCAAAAACTAGTTCATATGGACAATAATTATGTGCAGACGATGGTGTTGTGTTAAAACAATATGTAAAATATTGTATCCAAACATCCCAATCGATTTTGTCTGCAGATATATATGAACGTACGTATTCATAGAATGTTCTATGACTTCGTTCTACTGTACCTAAAGCTTGGTGATAATATGCAGTAGACGTTATGTTGTCTATACTGCGCAGGAAATGTACAAGTAGAATTGCCTATGCAAATACTTGACAACGCTTCAAAACCCAGCTTATATGAAATATTTGATAATGACGAAGTAAGTAGAGTAGTGGCCTTGCAAATAAGAAACAATACTTGTTTTTTGAAAAATGGAAAGAAAATTGCTGCAAAAATTAATGTTAGCGTTCTGTACACAAATAGAAATCTTGACTTAGGTTAGTTCTTCCAAAGGCTTGAAATGCAAGCCGGTCTACTTAAGATTAGCCAACTTAAAGTGGCACCGAGCGAAAGGATCTTTGAATTAATTTCAATTAAATGTTTCAAGAATATGGGCAATAAAATTTTATATATATATATATTAAGAGTAGCGCAACTCCGGCCGGTGAAAGATCAAAAAGCGATACTGTCTAAATTCCATAATGATGAAAAACAAGGAGGTCATTCAGACATTACAGAAACGAGTAAAACGATATTATTATTGGAAAATTATGAAATATCAAAGAGTACATTAAAAAATGTCAAAAATGCCTTAAATCTAAAAGAACAAAACATACAAAGACCCCTATGATAATAACTGAAACACTTATAAATGCTTTCGACAGAGTGATAATGGATACTATAGGTCCACTACCACGCTCAGAAAATGTCAATGAATATGCAGTTACCCTCATATGCGATTTAACTAAGTATTTAGTAACCATTCCGATTCCAAATAAAAGTGCAACAACAGTTGTCAAAGCTATATTCGAAAACTTTATTCTGAAGTACGGTCCAATGAAGGAGTTCATTAAGGATATGGGAACAGAATTGAAGAATTCAGTAATAAATGATTTGTGCAAATATTTAAAGATAGACAACATAACGTCTACTGCATATTATCACCAAGCTTTAGGTACAGTAGAACGAAGTCATAGAACATTCAATGAATACGTACGTTCATATATATCTGCAGACAAAATCGATTGAGATATTTGGATACAATATTTTACATATTGTTTTAACACAACACCATCCTCTGCACATAATTATTGTCCATATGAACTAGTCTTTGACAAATTACCAAGACAGTTCATAGATTTTAATAAAATCACTCAAATAGATAATAATAGCTTATAAAAGCACCAGAATATTTCTAGAAAATAGTAAAAACATAAATAAAAAATGAAATGATTATAAAGTGTCAGATGTAAGCATAGAAATATGAAATAAAGTTCTGTTAAACAAAAAGAAGAAGAAGGTCATAGGAATAGATAATAGAGATAATATTACAATTAGGGATGCGAAAAATAAGAAACAAACAGTTCATAAAGATAGGTTAAATATTTTGATTCCATAATCACTTTACTTTTCTCACAAGTATTTCAAGTGTGATTACACATTGAACAAAAAATGTATAAATACATACATAAAAAAGAAATATAAATACATAAATGAAAAAAAAAAATATAAATACATACATAAATGAAGTAATAATTAAATAACTTCATAATATTACGTTATTTTTGAAAAAAAAGGAGGTGTAGTATTCTGTATGAGATATGAGCATATGCCCATCGTATTGTAATGTACACAATATCTAAAATTGTGATATGCTTAATATACGGTTAGAGTATTGCACTCACTACGTTGACGTAACATATCCATACACAAGTGCCGTAATACGATCAGTCACTTATACGACTGGAGTGCAGCGCGAGATCTGCAGTGTTAGCATTTTTTAGTATATGTCTTCGCATATATTTATATTTTTATGTACAATTGATTTAGGTTTTGTTTACAATAAGTTAAAAAATCAATTTGGGAAAACAATGAAAATTTCTCGAGAGGGTTTTCCAAATAAGTATGTATCAATGGACTTAGTATAGCGAGTAAGAACCATGCATAAGAGTTTATATCTAGTTCGCAGAATTTATTCATGATCGTAGTTTAGGCGATGACGAATTCTGTGAAGGACGTCCAAAATCGGTTGTTGTAACACCTAACATCAATGGAGTGAATATTTTGACATATTTTGAGATAGAAGCATCCTAGCGCAATACATTCAATATATTCTATTTCGTAAGAACACTCATATGAAAAAAAGGCTTGTTCTCGTTGAATACCTCATAAATTCTCATTCGCTTAAAACAATAAATCCATTTTCCCTTTAAAATAATAACCTTCGTATTTGTGTCTCGAATCTAGGGAGTATTATGGCAGTCGGATCAGAGAATGTGACAAGTGGCATTGAAATAAAGCAGGAGTCAGAGAGAATGAGCGACAGAGTAAGATTCGAGACGAATACCCGCTTTGTTGTTGAAACGGACTGGATATATATATATATATTGTCTCTGTGGTACGCGGGCCCTTTTCCAAGGTCGATTTTTAGACCCAACAGAACGCACAATCACTTTTTGTTTTTTCTAATATACGCCTTTTATTTGAATTTGTTCCCCCTTTGGTCGCCCACATACTTAGTAACCTGAAATTCATTATTTTTTTGAATTCCGTTGCAAAACAATTTATTAATTTAATTTAGCAAATGTAATTTTAATAAAATTTAATTATTATATAAATTCACTTGTTGTTGGAACTAGTTTGTAACTGTGAGGGATTTAGAGTGATAATCAAGCGACACTGACAAATGATCAGCTGTGATAACGTTTAAGTTTTGGTTTGCAAACTAAATTTAGAATTTACCATTCTTTTAAAAAGTGATGCCAACGCGTGTAAAAAAAGTGATGAACAAAAAGTTTATATATCTTCAGGTTGTCCTCATCGAGGGTAGCCTTCATGTTGAAGCAGCATGACTCCAAACCGTTCTTGGCGGCAATAGTCTCCTTTTGCTGTATTATTATATTTATTATAAAATAAAAAATAACCCAATTTGATAAAATTGTATACAAAATCCATAGGCTTCCACACCACTTAACTGTGGCATCACTAAAATGCGAGGGAAGGATTTTCACTTGCGAGGTCAGTCTACACGATGTCCCTGTTCCTACACCATACAATATATAGTATAAGTATTCCTTGTATTCTGCCCTTGATAAAGAATAAAGAGACATCGACTTCGAATTCAGTCAATCTAATCAGATCCAACTAATATACTTAACTTTTAAACTGTTCCAGTTTTTCTAACTCTTACTTCCAATTTCGAGCCAAATTGTTCGATGGCTTTTCATACTATAGACGCTATGATTGACTATGAACCTCAGCAACCCCAGGGGGTAGGTAATGTTCAAACAACTGATGTGCTCACTGCGTCAACCATAAAAATTCTGCAACCATGTTAGCAACTTTGTCGATGATAACAACACATTTCACCGTACTATCTGATTTTCTACTGATGTAAAGCATGGGCGAGTGGCAGTATATCTGGCTCGAAGGACAAAGGAGAGTGTAGGAGAGGTGGAGTACTTGATTTGATAGAAGACTTCTGGGTCGAGGGCGCCTGAAGATAATTAAAGTTCACGCGCTTTATTGATTGGATCAAGTTTTATGTGTACACCACGTGGTAATTAATAGTACAGTATGATCGTCTTTGGAAAGAAAGAAAAACCTCCCTTCCTAATCCTACTAGTCACCGTTTTCTGGAAACCAAGGTAGCAAAAATAGATATATTTGTTTATTTTTAGCGGAATATAGAATATATAGCGTAGGGTTGAAATAAAATCAAATTTAAATACAAATAAGACACACTTTGTGTTTCTTATTTATTATAGCCGATGCATTTAGCTAAGCATTTATCGTTCAACGCAGGCTTTTATCAAAAAAGCTTCAATTCCAAACTGGTGAAAATACCTTGAATGCTTGTAGCTAAGACTAAGATACCACTACCAATTATATACCCCTACACATATCTGAAACATAATATTTTATTAATAAAATAAGTTCAATTCGAAATTCAACAAATAAAAATCGGGTCCCTACTTTTCTTCCCGGAAGCCCTAATCATTGCGACTAAAACATAATAGCACCACAACCAAATAACGTTACTAACGTTAATGGTTACTTGTCGCCTAATAAAATACATTATTAGTACCAGTGCTACCATCCTTTTGAGACTTAGGACTCATATATGTCTTTAACGTTGAGAGTGAAAATTTACCGACAATAATTATAAGTCCAGATTATAAATATATCATCGTATTTACCTTTGCTTTGGAATGTAGAGCAAAAATAACAAGTCGAACCTAGCTACCAGATCAGCGGTATAAAATAATTATCTTTCTGTTGACAACAGCCCAGAAGAAGCAGCACAGAATAGCCCATAGGGTTCAGTTTGGTGTTGTTAAAACTTCCTATAAGACATCCGAAAAGAAGACGTATCTGGCAAAATAAATCTGGAAAATTGTTTTTCTCATTATACCCTTGCTGAGGGTATATTAATTTTGGTCAGAAGTTTGCGACGCACAGAAGGAAGCATCCCCGACTATATAAAGTATATATATATATATATATTCTTGATCAGCATGAATAGCCGAGTCGATATGACCATGTCCGTCTGTCCGTCTGTCTGGATCAACAGCTTCTCCTCCGAGACCATAAGAGCTACAGAGCTGAAATTTTCAACATAAGCTCCTTTTTGCTGCAGGCATTGTATATCTCGGAATCATCCCGATCGGACGACTATATCATATAGCTCCCATAGGAACGATCGGTCAGGAATAAGCTTTATCCTCAATATCTCTGTTGTTTTTTAACCGAATGCCACGAAATTTTATATTTGTGAGTTTAATATACTTCTTAATACTTCAATCAAGTTTTATCAGAATGGGTTGGCTATATCATATAACTGCTATAGGAACAATCAGTACAAAAAAAAATTTTGTAAGAAAATTTTTTTTCTCAAACTCAAAATTGTGAATTTGTAAATTAGGTATGTTTAATATACAATAATGCTTCTATTAAATTATATAGAGAAAATGTGCAAGGGTATACGAACTTCGGCACGGCCGAAGTTAGTCCATCTTCCTAGTTTTATACCTCATAGTTCTCCGGTCCGACCAATCTTTAAGATTGATTTAGATAAATGATCAATTGTAGTATGTTGTATAAATAATAAGGATATGCCCATAGTTTTGTAGTGTATAGAAGAACCATACAGTATGTGAAGTGGTTATATGCCCAAATCAAAGGCTAGAGAATTTCGCTCATAAACATCGCAACACTCCGTTGCTATGTTTACATAAGCCCGAAATATGACCAGGCCCTTATGTGGACTGGCAAGCAGCATGAGAACTGCAGCGTATGCACTTCGGTGCTCACACTCAAGTAGTAGCCAAGGGCCAGTACGCATACGCATGTGTGTACATGCCGTCTGCATATATCTATATACATACACATATACTACATGATACATGCTCCCGTTCACATCGCTCTTGCGACATAACTGTTAGCACTTAAGAATTAATTTATGTATTTGGGCTAGGAAATGACTTTAAGTAAACCAAGAGGACATTCTCAATTTGGATACAAATTAAAGCGGACACGCTCCCTTTCAAATAAAAGCAATTTTTTTTATTAATATATGGTGACTGCAACAAGTATCACAAAGCAGCAACAGAAATAAAATATCACAAAATAAAATGTAAAAAGATAAATTTGGTTAGTTTTTTTGAAAAACAAAATACCCAACCAGCACCGACAACAAGCAGCTCTATAATTTTACAAACTTCAGCAATGGGTATAATATTAAAAGTGGAATAAATAAATGTGCGAAGATTGGACCGACACGGCCCCTATTGAGCAAAGGAAAGACCCTTCCATCCAGGAGTACCTGGAGATGTTTTCAAACGATGGACCACGCCCACTCTTAGTAGCTGAGTACCGGGCCAAAAACCAACTGAGACAAAAAAAGACGAAACAAGGAAGTCAAATGCGCAAACTACTTTTTTTTTTTTTTTTTTACGCGCGAATCTCAACGGGTGCACTAAGTGCCCACACCTCCCGCCCAACCGATTGAGGGGTGCATACCGCATAACGTACGGCTCGAGACGCGGGAACAAGATCACAAAACACAGACAAATAAAAGAATTCTACATCTAGTTACGAAATAAATAAGCTAAGATAGAAGATTTTAGTAAAGGAAAAGAGAGCTCAGAACTGATTACACTGTAAAGGCGGTTGTAATCAGAACAAAGGACTCGAAAAGGTTCATGCATAGCATAGTTACTAGAACAGCGTGAAAGTGATAGAGGTATGAAATTTCTAGTAGGTCTACAAGGAACAGATAAAGCTACGCGGCTCAATAGCTCAGGCGAGTCTATATCACTGTTCGAGCCA
>JAECWJ010000374.1:0-70313 GCA_018150375.1 Drosophila sturtevanti
ACGAAAACGCGAAGAATCAATCGTTGCACCGATTCTTGCACTCTGCTTAGACAGCTGCTAATATGTATGGCTAAACCACGCGAGCCAATCTGTCTGGTTGCTATGCACACTATGTATATTCACTGTACGGCACTTTTCCTTATGTATTTTGTTTGCGACACAAGAAGAGAATTTACCGACGGCAAAGCATATTCGTATGTATGTATGCACATATGCCTGTGCAAATTTTCTATCTTTGTGATTGTACTATGTGGGTGCAACGACTTTGCAAACCCAGCGATATGGGAATTTTTTATTGCAACGACATGCAATAAAATGAACGAAAAAATCGAATTAAATGACACGCACTTTGACCTAAAACACGCCGGGGTCACCAAATTTTATGTGGAGATCTTCGTTTTTCCCCAATTGCCCGGCCGAATAATTTTTAGTAAAAATGTTTTAAAGAAATTAATCACACGGTGCGCAAATTAAATTAACGAAAATATTTTATTGTGTTCCAGGTCAAATTAGTATGTTGTGTGTTTTTGCCTGCCCTTTACATGGGTATTTATTGGTTCTCTGAGCGCTGAGCTGAACTCTGCATATAAGAGTATTTGGCAGCAACCACTGAGAACATAAACAGTTTTAGGGCAGCCAAGCAGTGGGTTTGACAATTAATGTAATTTGATGTACAAAAAAAACATATGTTTTGGCGCTTAGGCCAAGTATAAATTTTATGTTGGTAGAGGCAGAAGGCCTCTACTTAGAAAAGTTCTGCTCCGAACATCCTCTTTTTCAATAATTTAAAAACTATCCTTTATCCTGCCCTTCCATAGAAAGGGTAGAGTACGTTTCCTGCCCTCCCCTTTATTCAGATAGCCGTACGATACGATTTTTTAAGCTACTCGAAGTAAGCTTTTTAACTTTATTACATTGTTGAATTTGGTAGTATATAAGAAACAGAACGCAAAAATATATTTCCAAACCTTCTTATTCTAGTAGGGCTTTGGGGAAAACCAAATAAAAACAACAATTTTTAAGTGAAAGTGGCGCTATTGTTTTTCAAAATATTCACCCCACGATCAACACTCTTTTGCATTCGTTTGAAGTATTATGAGAAGTGGAGACACTTCAAAGCATAGATTTTAAACTTAGACAATGCAAGTTTTTGAATGTGAGGAAATAAAGAGAAGTCGTTGGATGCCAAGTCTGGACGGTTCTAACTGCTTAAAAATTCAACTGCCATGGCATGCGCATGTTGCTTTGCACCGAATGACGCATTAGTTTCGTACACTGACAGGAGTGAAAGGGAAAGCACGCATTTGTTGTTTCGGCTTGTTCAGGGGATTCTATGAAAAATTTATATCTAATTGATGGGGATTTCGAAAAAGTCTGTTTTTATAAAATATACTTTTTTGGGACGACTTGCTTACTTCATTAACCTACTGAAAACAAAACAAAAGGCAAATGTGCAAAACAATGTTATGCGTACATATGTGCTTAAAAATACGAAGTTTAATCCCAAAATATAAATGTCAGCCCTCGTAGACGTAGCAATAGAACTTCCTGGGTGCGCCAAGGTAGTTATCTGTTATCCTTGCTTTTCGATAAAATTATGGATATATTAAGTGAAAAATCACAAGAGTTTTTATGATTATGTTAATTGATTTATACGGTTGGGACTTCGTTTCTTTTTACTGACAGAATATCGAACGAGAATAAATAATGCTTGCGACCGGTTTAGAAGTTATTTTTTGACTATATTTTCTGCTTTTTTTTCTTAAACCTAGGTTGGCGAAGCGGGTCGAATTCGCTCCAATCCAGTTCGATCCCGCCTGCCTCTAACTCCAACATCGAACATTTGCCATCGCTTTAGGCAGCCGCTGAGACTCCCCTGGTCCGGAGTCCCGTGTTATGGCAGTGCTTTTAATGGCCCTCCGATCAGCAAGTGCCCAGGTGTTATGGCCTCGCCGTCGTTTGGGTCCTGGCTCCCGCTCCCAGAGGCCTGCAGTTGAGTGTGGCCTCGACTGACACTAACACCGTTTCCAGCTCTTCTGCCGTGAGACTGGCATTGGCCATCGTTCGCAGGAGTAGGTGCTTTGCAGACTTGACACCTTCCTCCCATAGTCCTCCGAAGTGCAGCACTCTTGGAGGTTTGAACGCAAATTCGCATTCTTTTGTTGACGCGAATTCCCGCACTGCGTCCACCTTGCTTTCGATCTTCCGCCAAAGATCCTCCAGCTCCCGACTCGCTCCGCCGAAGTTCGTTGTGTTGTCGCAGTGGACTGCTTGCGGCACTCCTCTCCGGCCGATGAACCTTTGGAAAGCCATAAGAAAGGTATTAGTGCTTAAATCGGACACTAGTTCCACATGAACCGCTTTGGAAGAAAAACAAACGAAAAGTGCGATATAAGTCTTATATGGAGGCCTTCCTCGAATTCTCAATGTTGCATGTACTGGGCCACAAAAATCAACGCCGCAAAACCTGACTGGGCGGAGCTGTCTCACTCTGTCTGCAGGCAAGTTTCCCATGATTTGGTTCATCAAGCGTGGCTTGTACTTAAAACATAAGATACAAGATCTCACTGTTTGTCTGCAGATTTCTTGAGCGTTAATAATCCACAGCTGCTCACGCAGGTGACTTACCAGAGCTCTTGGGCCAACATGACAATTCGATAAATGGAGGTGACGGACATAGCTTCGCACGAATTGCGAGCGTTTCGATAAAATGAGCGGAAATTTCGCATCATATGAAATAGGAGCGTTTACAAGTCGCCCCCCGACTCTCAAAAACGAAAATGAGCACCACGAACCAGTGTATTCGTGCAGAAATGGAGTCAAACCTTGAAGTTTTTGACCAACTCTGGCGCTCTTACGAATTTTTCCTATATCTTCTCGGATTTCTTTATTTCAACAATTTTGTGAAATGCTTCTTTTCGCTCTAATGGTGATGGAATTACATCAACGAATATGGTCGATTTATCTTTACATCTACAAATGAAACGGAACACATAACAGAACACTCTTATTAATTTTGTATGTGATGAATAAGCTTTGATGGTCTCAATTAGCCGATTCTCGTCAACTACCAGGGTCAGCACGACAGCTGATTTCCACACTTCCAATTTACGCATTTCGTCCGATAGTTGGACATGCTGATTGACTGGCCAATCGCTTTGCGGTTGTCCGAGAAACCAAGGTCCTGATAACCAAATCGAATCAACTAGTTCGTCACACTACAACCACGAGACACAATGTCTGCTGGGTTCTGTTTTGTTGGTACATGTCGCCATGATACGTTCTCTGACCATTCTTGAATTTCAGCCACCCTGTTCGAAATAAACGTTGCCAACGACGAAGGGTGTGACTTTATCAAGTGAAGAGTTATTTCCGAATCGGACCAAAGAAAAGTACGCTCAACTGGTACCCTGATCAGATCACGAATTCTGTGGCAAAGGTCTGCAAGAAGGTGGGCGGCACACAGCTCAAGTCTTGGGAGTGTTTTGGTCTTGAGGGGCGCTACTTTGGACTTCGAAGTTAGCAGCGAAGTGCGAAAACCTTCCGCAGTTTTTACACGAACGTATATACAACAACCATAGGCTCTCATTGAGGCATCGGAAAAAACATGAAACATGAAACGTGAATTAGGCTCTGTGTTGACGAATCGTGGAATCTGAATGGTATTTACATTTGACAAGGTTGACTTCAATTCAGTCCATGCTGTTTCCAAATTCATTGGAATCGATTCATCCCAGTCAAGACCCTTCAACCACAGCTCCTGCATTAGGAACATTCCTTTAATAATTAAAGGACTTAAAAGGCCAAGTGGATCAAACAAACCGTTTTCGCTCGGATACCCATAAATGAGTCGTCGATTTGGCATTGGAAGATGTCTTCTCTAGGCAACCAGAAAACACCAAGTGTTTTGGTAAAGGAAGATTATGAGATTGTTATCGGCGTCGCTGTGCTAAGGGAAGCGGAGACTTCAGGACTGTTCGAGAACCATTTGGTCAACTCAAACCATGCTTTTAGCAATGCCTGAGACACTTCAGACTTAATTGTCAAAAGATCCTCAACGCAACCAGCACCAGTCAACATCTCATCGACATAGAAATCATGCCTGATAACTTCAGCAGCTTTTGGTAATGACGATTCAATCATCTCACCCAGCTTTGTTAAACACCGTATTGCCAGAAATGGAGCTGGCGCAGTGCCATATGTTAAAGTGATTAACCTGAACACTCTCAAAGAATCATCTGGGTTTTTTCTCCACACTACGAGCTGGAAGTGTCGATCTGCTTCATGTACCAGTACTTGCCGGTACATTTTCTTGACGTCCGCTGTCAAGGCGTCGATGTACTTTGCGGTCGTAAAGCGACCTGGTGCGGAATGAAGTTATGTGGACGATCTGGAATTTTATTGTCGGTTTCTGACATATGTCCCAATGAAAGATATTCTTCCATAAACTCCATAAACTTCCATACATTTGTTTCAATTGCACATCTTTAGACAATCTTCTTTCTAGCGACAAGAACTGCCGTTTGGCAACGTCAAATGACCTCCCAAGCGCATTGGGATTCGATTTAAACACAGCTTCACCTGAAAACGACCAGATGGTAAAATTTGCAAGTTTTCGGCGAAATGTTTTTCGCACAGCTGATGAGCAAGAGATGAAATTTTTATGGGGGAAGGCAGATCTTCGATAGTCCAAAATTTTTGAAAGGTCTTGTCAATTGAGCTCAAGACTTCGTTTTGATAACTCAAATTGACTGTCCTCTTCTGAATTGCTCCAATACCAGAAGGGTACCGCCCGGATACAACCCATCCGAATATTGTTTTCTGAAGGGTCGGAAGTCCTTGACCCTGCCTTATTTGACCAATTGATAAAAGGTCGTAGAATGCATCTGCTCCGATGAGCATATCAATTCTTTGTGTCTTATAAAAAAGAGGGTCGGCTAATTGCAGATTGTTCGGAATTTTCCAACCAGTGATGTTGACGGTTTCGGGTGGCTGGTAGGACGAAATAGACGTTAAGATACCGAACTCTAAAGGCACTTCAATGCGATTGACTCGCGACTTTACCACCGTGTGTTTCAATTTTGTGAGTTGAACATTGGATTCAGAAATACCAAGCAAGTCGATTTCGTTCTCACACCAATGATTGCAGTTGCAAGAATCACACTCTTTGGAGCCGTCACATGCATAACATGTGAAGTAGAAGGTAGATCTTGTATAGGCGGTGGTAACGCTCGACCACTGCTGACTGTGTATATGTGAAGCAACATGAGGTCCGACTTGGTGCATTTAGCGAGAGCGTGACCCTTCCGAAGACAGTTAATACAAAGCGGAGCTGATTTTGCGAAATCGAAACGTTGTTTCACTGATAACGCTGAGTATGACGGACAACTGGATATAACATGGTCTTCGGAATTACAATACGAACATTTTGGGGTTTCTCATTAACTTTTTTATTTGCCACAAAACACGAAAATGTGCTAAGATTATGCTGCTTCCTGGAAACTGGTTTGGGCTCTGGTCTCACGAGATCTAAAGAATGCTTCGCTGATTCTTCAGCCGACATATGTTGATGATGTCGATTAAGCGTTGTCTCGCATTGTGAATTAGAATGGCATTTAAAATCACTTTTTCGTCTCCAATAAACAACAGAGAGCCATAAATTGCCGAAACCGTGTCGATAAGGCTTCTCAAAGCTGCAGCCGACGGATGTGCCATTTTAGGGAGGCTGAACAGCGCGGAAATATTTTCCATGAAAATGAGGCAATCGTTGTCATAGACCTTTTTTAGGTTAAGGATCGCCTTATTATAATTGTCTTCTGAGACTTGAAACGCTTTGACAGTTCCTAGCGCTTCACCAGACAGACACGAGATTAAATAATTGAACTTATCAATTTTTGGAATTGAGACGTTCGTACGAACAAGGGTTTCGAACAGTGACATAAAATTTTTAAACTCAGAGTATTTGGTACTAAATTTAGGCAGTTATAAGCTCGGAAGACGAGACGGAGTTGTTCCTACGGACTTGGTTTCTACAGGCATGCTGGCATCGGACGATCTTTTTAATGCGGACTTAAGTTGTGCTTTTGTGGATTTACACAACTCTTCCAACTCGGACCTGTACTCGTCATCCGAGTCAAACGTTTCTACTCGAGTCTGATATCTCAGCACGGTGTCGATGTTTGCACATTTCCCATCGACATTCCAACTCTGTGACTTGAAGTGAACTAATTTCATCTCTCAATTGGTCACTTATACGTTTGATGCTTTTACGCATTTAGCTCGCCTTTTCTTTGCATCCTCAAAATCTTTAGGGATAGTCCCAGTTGGTGGAGTCATTGCTATTGGATGATTCAATTTATCGGACGAACTCAGTCCAATTATACTACTTGCAAAGTATTATTTATTTTTTTTTTAGTGTATATTTGTAAATTGTTTTGATTTTTCGATTTTTTTTTTTAATATATATTTCGAGCGAAAGAATTTTACTGACAACAAAAAAAAAAATAAATAAAAAAATAAAATGTCAATCCGAGAAGATATGCATATCATGAACTGTATGAAAAAAATTATATACCCTGCTAAATTGCCAAAATATAGGGTATTTCATTAGACGATGCTACAAAAGTATATACCCCACAAATTCCGTTGGTTTTTAGGGTAGCGCGTCACCAGCTGTAAGCGCGCTAACCACTGCACGCAACAACAACACAACGACGAAAACGACAAAAACGAAATAGGAATTCCGTTGTTTGGATATATATGTATGTATGTATGTGTGCGCTGCAGACCAACTAAACGGTAAGCATATAATGCAGATTGGGTGAGAGGGGGTACTGAGGGGCGAAGAGCGAATTTTTGCGCTTGGCAACAAGAAAAGAAATTTAACTTGTTACCAAACACCGACAAATAATTTTGTGATATTACTTTACCACAAAATTAGAATCTTACGATTCGAAATTCACTGATCAGTAATGCAACAATTTAAATTTTTTGGTACAATAAAAAGAAGCGGTTCATACTCATATGTACTATATGTATTTATGTACATATGTAAATTTGCATGCAATTGTTATTTTTAAGCTCAACTACTTCTGTGCTAGAAATTGGAAGTGTGTGCTTGAGATGGCCAGCACAATTACCAAAGAGAAATTCTCGATTTGGGCTCTTTCAATTTTTAGCACTTTACCTTGGAGTCGACATTCGCTTTGGAATCAACTTTCCTTAAATCCGACATCGATTGCTGATGGGGATGACCAAGACCACTCCAAGTACTTTTCAATGTTGTTTGTTTTGTTAATTTCCCGACGCGGTGTGCAGCTTAATTGTGAACTGTTTTGTTCTTTTGCTTTGCGTTTTGTTGTAGAAATATGTATGTATTTATATGTATGTATATGTATGTATGTATTTATTTCTCGCAACAATAGAACACAAGTTCACTTCACAATTTTAAACTTCTTTCTTTTAGTATTTATATATACATGTACATATATACATATGTCCCACTGTTCTTTTTATTTTGTATTTATTTTATCACTTTAAAAACCAAAAACTAGTCCCTGCTCGGGCGCCATGAAAAATCACAAGAGTTTTTATGATTATGTTAATTGATTTATAAAATCAATTATTGGGACTTCGTTTCTTTTTACGGACAGAATATCGAACGAGAATAAATAATGCTTGCGATCGGTTTAGAAGTTATTTTTCGACTATATTTTCAGTTTTCTTTTCTTAAACCTAGGTTGGCGAAGCGGGTCGAATTCGCTCCAATGCAGTTCGATCCCCAACTCCAACATCGATCATTTATTAGACAACACAGAACATCCACATAGCGCTCATCTGCGCGTACATTAATTTTAAATGCCGAAAGTGTTCAACTCTCCACAACCTTCTTATTACTCCTTTCGAACGGAATGGAAAAAAGGATTTGAAAACTTATATTTTCCAACCTGTATGTAAAGTTATGTGTGTTCTTAAATTTTTCAAGGACTGGGCCCCTATTATAGAAAACGGATTTTGCGTACGCAAGCTTACAGAAGAAATTTTCAGACAGAGATAGTTTTATTGAAAATTGGATATGTCGGGCCATTTTATGTCACCTTTGGAAGTGGTTATCGAGATGCGTTTTATCTAAGCCTCAACAAAATGCTTTTAATTTTTGGAACTTTCCTTTCTTCATATGGATCTTATCTGCGTATGTCGCAAATAGCTTATCAAACATTATTCTCTATTGTTCATTCACATTAGCTACGACTTTTTATAGCCTGTACCCATAGGGTAAAGGGGTATATTAAAGTCGCCAAAATGTATGTAACAGGCAGAAGGAAACATTTCCGACCCCATAAAGTATATATATTCTTGATCAGCATTATAAGCCGAGTCGATATATTCATATTTGTCAGGTCTGTCCATCTGTCCGCCCGTCCGTCCGTCCGTCCGTATGAACACCTAGATCTTAGAGAATCTTGGTAGCCAAAGCTACCAAATTTAGTGTCAAGCAGTTTGTTTCAAATTTTTGCTAAGACCACTTCCGCCTGCGCAAAATAGAAAAACTACACTAACTAGAGTTATGTTAGAGCTATCTTATTTTGGTATAACATAAACATAAATAACATTAACATCGGTCAAAAAATATCGGATATATACACACATATTCTGGACTGAAATGCCATGGGCAAGAGCGGATGAAATGTGCGAGCGGAATAGTATGCGCACGTTGCCTTATACAGAATGACGCATTAGTTTCGTTCACTGATATTTGCAGTTTTGGCTTGTTAAGAGAATTTTTTTTAAGTAAATTTATATTCAATTAATGGGAATTTTGATGGACCCTGTTTTTTTTTAAATATCTCTTATTGGTACAGGGTATACTCCAAGTCGGCAAAAGCGACTTACTTCTGTTTGTACACTTGCAGAGGGTATAATAAAATTGGTCAGATGTTTGTAACGCATAAAAATAATCGTTTCCGTCCCCATAAAGTATATATATTCTTGATCAGCATCAATAGCCAAGTCGATATGACTACGTCTGTCCGTCTGTCCGTCTGTCTGTTTTTTTGCGTTTTTTCGAACTTAAATTTTGAGCCACGTGAATAAAAGTCATATCACTTGTAATGTTTTTACTTGAACATCTATGGAAAGGTGTCGTGATACTCTAGAGTTAACAGGTCCATGAACCTGTTCTACACTCATAAATTTTAAGGATCCCTACGGAATCTAATGCACAGTAAGACTATATGTCTTGAAATCAAAAATAGCAATGGACTTTACTAGTCCAGGACCGAGATATTAAACATTAATTCAATTATTTTGAGGCTTAGAACATTAAGTATGGAGAATCAAGCGGAACATTTGATGGGGATTGATCCGCTCGCTCTTTACCCTCCCTACCTGTGATTTTCATTGCGGATAATTATTGTGAAAATCCCTTTTTTAACTTAAATTACCCGATCATCACATTGCCACGTCACTTGGAAAAAAAAGAAATTAGCGCTTCATTTTCATTTTTACACTATATTCACATTCATTCTATTTCGGGATTCAATGGGATCAATAAAACTAATAACTTTTTTTGTAAATTTATTCAAACCAAATTATTATTATAGACTGAAGCAAGAAGATAATAATCAAATATCAATTGACAAAAAAAAAACAAATTAGTTATCCCACCATAAGTAATGAGTGCAAACAAAAATTAGTGAACTTAATGTTTATACATGATGATTTACTTAGTTTATTGTAGAGTATTAGGACTTCATTATACTTTTTTTTAACCAGTAATAACAACTATATTAATATCTTCAATTTAAGCATATCTAATGACATTCTGCAGGTTCAATGACCTGAGTGCATTAAATCAGCTGTGCTATAAGCACCGAAAAGTTGACTTTACACGACGGAGCAAGAATATAAGTGGAAATAGCAATAATCAGCAAATATATGTGTTATTTACATGTATATGTAACCATGTGAACAGCTCAACCGCGTGGGGAGTTATTAAAGTTTGTTATATATAAAAAGAACAAGGTTTGACTCACGTGTGTTTAGGTGTCCAGCGGTGGAAGGCCTTCCAACGATGTTTTGTTGAGGCTATGAATTTTTAAATTTAATATATATATTTGTTTCTCACTTATATTAGACAATGGCGTGTGACATTTTAAAGAAACACAAAGAGATTTTATAACCGGCCCCAAAACTTGCTCAACTTAGTTCAGCTGGGCATGCATATACTAAGCTTAGCACGTACAGAGGCGTATACGGCTCAATTTTCGTGGGGGTGTTTTTATGCACTCATATTTTTTTTATATGTTTTTTCTTTTTTTTTTCTTTGAATTAACTTAAAATTATTAATTGTGTCTGATATCGCATATCTTGAAGAGATCAATTAACTAACATAAGCAGATTTAATTATTGTTTGGTTATATTTTTTTTTTAATTTTTTCATGTGCACGAGGTGGTTATTTTTTCTTTCCACTACATTATTTTTATTATGTCACTCGTACCATTGTCTATTATTGTTTTAATTTAAACTTTTTCTTTACATATTTAAAGTTTTTAATTTGGTTTTTTGGTTTTTTTTTTTGGTTTTTATCGATTTTTTCTTTTCACTTCATACACAATTTGAGGGCCCGACTGCCGTAGTATGTTTCCCATGTTCTACTACATCGGTTGGCATTAGAATCATCAATCCACAGTTTTCTCTTAATGTAAAATGCACGAATAATTTTGTGCTTGGGGTATTATGCTTTATGCTTTATGGTTTATGCTTTCCTGCTTTCCTGCTGATGCAATTTTCAAGAATTTTATTAGGCTTGGGAATTACTTGATGTGCGTGCCATTCAAAGATGTTTCTTTCCTCTCCCAAATATAAATTTTCCCAAAAAAAAAAATTTGGGTTAAATTGGACCATGTGCTTATGGTGGCCTTATATATTTTTTTAAACCAGTGTCTTTCTATCAGACTAATAAATTTTCTTTAACCCAAGATTAGAAAAGGCCAACTGAGGTTAGAACCTGCCCTTTTATAGCCTGTCCAAAAGCAAAAGCTCTCTCTCGGATGACTACTGAAGTGAGATGCGATCAATGTCAAAGGTTTTAGTACAAGCTGTACAACGCCCCCTATGAAATTAATATTGCAAATGATACTTAAATCGCATGCGAGAAAAGTTGTTTTATTTTTCGCGCCTGATAGAAGATTTTAAAATCGACAGATGCTATAAAAAAATAACAAATTTCTTAAACAAAAAAATTAACTTCGCGGACCATTACACCATCCGATAATATAACAACGTTAGGCGGCATATTAGCGGAAATATATGTCTTTCGCATGAAAAGTGCCAATCTCTTTTCCGTTAAAATCTTCTAATTGATAGAAACAATTTCCTAACTTTTTCTTCACTCTGTATTTTACAAATTGTCGAGCCAATTTCGCATTAAAGTTTTGACGAAAGTTGTTTTGGGCAAAGTTTCTCTTGAACACTTCATTTCCTTCTTTAAAATTAACTGGCTTCGATCTAAGATTATACTGAGATACATATTTTTCGTAAGCTTTTTTAATGTTGTTTTGTATATCTATACGCATCAACATTAATTTGTCTTGATTATTCAATGGAGTTATTGGCTCCTCTAACAGTGACAAATTTTTTAATAGGCTATAATCAGAACAGTGTGTAATCATGTCTAACCCGAAAAGAGCTCTATATGATGAACAACCTAAAGATTGATGTAATCCAGAACGCAAAGCACAAGATACACTCGAAATATGTTTATCCAAGTCTGTCTGATCTCCCTGTAAATAGGAACGTACTGCTGCCAATAATGATCGATTGACTCGTTCTGCAGCATTGCTTTGCGGTGAGTATAATGCTGTATAAACATGCCTTATACCCAATTCGGTGAGAAAAGTATTGAAATCGTTAGATTTGAATTGTACTCCGTTGTCACTAACAATTATTTCCGGAACTCCGAAACTATGAAAGATATTTTTTAACAAAAACTCGATAATGACAGCAAAATTAAATTTTTTCAGTGGATGCAACCAATGAAATTTACTGAAATGATATAAAACTATTAATAATCCAATATGACCACTTTTACTTCTAGGATATGGACCTAAGAGATCGATATACAAACGTTGGAAAGGTCGACATGTAGCTATTGGGTGTCCCATCGGCGGTCGAAGAGTAAAATTCGGTGCTTTTGTCTCTTTACAAATATCACAATTCCTTATGTAATCACGGACATCTTTAGCCAAACTAGGCCAAAACAGATTTTGACAAATTCTGGCAATGCTTTTCTGTATGCCGCCGTGAGCTGAAGTAAGACTCTGTCCTTATGCGTTCGGGTATCCAAAGTTTCCATGAGTTGTTTTCCTGGGCTACTTCGCCTGTGCTCTGTTCGCTTATAAATAAATTTATCTATAACCTTAATATCTGGAAATCTAGTCTGATTAGACAATAATTTATGTTTTAGATTTTCATACTTAATATCATAAAAGGCATCAGACTCTAAGTCAACTATAGGTCCTATTTCTAATGTAGAAATTTCTTCTTCCTCACAAATTCGGGACAATGCATCGGGAACTATGTGATCTCTTCCTTTGCGGTTGGACATTGAAAACTTGAATTGCTGAAATCTAAAGATCCAACGAGCCAATCTTCCAGACACATTTTGCTGTCGCATTAACCAAATTAAGCTAGAATGATCAGTAACTATTTCGAATTCTTGAAGCTCTAAGTAACAACGAAACTTTTCCATTGCTAAGATGACGGCTAAACATTCACGTTCTGTGACACTATAATTCCATTGTGCACGGCTTAATTTCTTTGACATATAGGCAATAGGCATATTCTCATTACTCTCTGTTAATTGTACCAATACAGCGCCAATCCCAAAATCACTAGCATCACATTGCAAATAGAATTTTTTTGCAAAGTCCAGATTTTGTAGCACTGGTGCAGACGTTAAAACTGATTTTAACTTGTCCATAGCTCTCTCTGCCTCAGGTGTCCAACAAAATTTTCTTTTGGAAGATAATACCTCTGTTATTGGGAAAGTAAGCTCTGAATAGTTCTAATTAAATCTGCGATACCAATCACATACGCCAAGAAATCCGCAAACTTGTTTAAGATTCTTTAGTTTAGGCCAATTTAAGATACAAAAAATTTTTGTAGGATCAGTAAAAATACCTCCACTCCCAATGACGTAACCAAGGTAACCAAGATGTTTGCTTTTTGAAATTGTTCCGTTAAACAAATGAGAACAGTTAGGTGTGAAGAAAAATCTTCAGAGACTATAACAAGATCATCTAGATATCCAGAAACACAATAACGTAGATCAGGCGGAATGACTTGATCCATAAGTGGATGCTGCATTACAGAGACCGAAAGGCATCACTTTAAATTGATATAAAGGTCTACCTGGCACGGTAAAGGCCGTTAAAGGCTTGGATTCTTCAGTTAGGGCAACTTATGCATCTTTCAGATCTAGCTTAGATATAATGTTAGCTTTTGGTAGCCTTGAGAAGATTTCGTCAATATTTGGCAAAGGATATGCGTCCTTTTTTGTAACGTTATTTAATTTACGTGCATCTACACAAAGTCTAACTTTATTTGGTTTGAGAACCAAACGCATCGGAGAACTCCAAGGACTGGATGAAGCCTCGATTACCCCTAAGGATAACATACGATCGATTTCAGTAAACACCAGTTTTTCCACTGCAGGACTAACCGGGTAAAATCTTTGTTATACAGGCTTTGATAATCCAATATCTATATGATAGTTGAGTAAACTAGTAAGTCCTAAACCATTTTCACAATTCGGAAACATGCTCTTTACTACTTCTAAACGTTGCTTCTGAGCTGGAGTCAATATATAAATTTTCATCTATCTTGTTTAGATCTGCGTCTTCTGTTACTTCAATTGCCCCAATTATATTCCGTGCAAGTGCGAAAATTTTCCAGAAGACAATTCCAAGAGTTAAACGTTGCTTAATTGAAGGAATAATATATAATTTCAGTAGTCTTTGTTTATCCTTGTATTCCATTTGTACATACAACATACCGATAACTGCATGTGAAATCCCATCGGCCGTTCTCACTTATGATTTAATAGGTCGGAATTCGGTAAAGTCTTTCCAATCCTGCAAAGCTAACGCAGCTCCTATACAACTAACTGTAGCTCCAATATCTAATAGACCGGATTCTGTGAAGCTCAAAAATGAAACTTTGGCATAACTACGTTTAGGTTTTCTTGCATTTGTACTAGTCTACGCAAATGGCTGATAGAATGAACAGGCTGATATAACAATGTATGACGAAGTTCGGGTAGTAAATTATTCCTTAATATTTCCAAAAGTTCTTCTTCGTCAATTTTCAAAGAGGTTTTATCTAATAAAAATGTTATTGCGTCATAGAAAGAATCAAATGACTCGTTTGGCTTCTGTTTGTGCGATCTAATTTGTTCTTTACTCATAAACGCAGAACGGTAATCTTGATAATGTTGCAGAAGTGCAATACAAAATTCAGGCCAAATAATATAGTCGTTATTCCCTTGTTTAACCTGCTTGCGGTAACGCCAGTACCAATCGCGGGCTTTTCCTACAAAAAGAACATGCATGTTTTTACACAAAGCTGTAAAATCGCTCTCAAGAGTTTCATCCGTTAGGGATTTGACTCGGTAAATGAATTCATCAACTCCTAAACCTTTAATGGATCCATTAATCTGTAAATTCCATTTTTGCATTATGTCTGCAATACGGCTTGGAGGTATATTGGAAATGTGTGAACTACTACGAGAATTATGAGCCACTGGAACTGGGGCTTCCGTCTGGCTAGGTGACGTATTTAGATTACACGGTATAGACTTTGCAATGGTTTGTTCTATCATATTCTGAATAGCAGAATAATCAATTGGATGATTATTAATTCTCTGAGGTCTAGCAGGGCGTCCTCTTCTTTGTCTATTATTGACTCTTACTGGAGCAGCAGTTCCATTAGTGCTGTTACTATGATTTAAAGTTGGTAGTTGTGCACTACTGTCTAAATTTGCTGTCTGTTCGCTGACAGGTACAGCTGCTTGACTCATGGACTTGGCAAGGTTCCTGGTAACAGGTCTTATAATAGCTTGACTAGTAGATGGTCCTTGTTGAAGGATAGGTTGTGGAGATGCCAATCCGTTAACAATAACTAAACTCAAATTTGTATCATCTAAACTTTGGGCACAGCTTGGACAATCCTTATGCGACCCTGATGATGTTGCAAACAATCCTTATGAAACGCATGACCGCATGGTGTCATATAACACGGCTGCTCGTTTGTCATTAGTCTAGTACAAACTACAATACTACAATATAACTACAATAACTTCTAAGCGATGCAGTGAAGTTAGGTGTATCTTGTGGGCTATGTTCTAAAGGCATTATTTAATATATTTTTTCTTTTGTTTTTTTTTATTTTCAATTTCCAAAATGTGACTTTTTGTGGCAATAATAACGAAATAGGTAATTTGAAACTTTTGATTCCCCGTCTCACTCTAAATTCGAAGTAGATAAAAACTGGGCTATTGTTTTATTTTTCGTACATAAAGTAACAATACTGTTATTTATATTTATAAAAGATTTTAGCTTTTCCCTTCAAACGTTATCACCCGTATAAATTCAAGAAATTGATCAAACAACACGGGATATGGTACACGAACTCAGCCAAGTACTCATATATTCAACCATACTTTAAGCAAATTTTAAATATAACTAATAATAACGAACGAAAAGAAAAAAAAACGAGCTTATATTGCAGAGCCTAAATTGAACAAAAGGTGGTAAAATGCTGCTTTATTTTTTTAAGTCCGGCTACCAAAAAAAAAAATTCATGACTTGGAATTCGACGACGTCAAATTCACCAGATTCTAATGAAAAATTTAATTTCTTTTGAGTCTACACTATTTATTGTTTCACGGACAGTGAACAATTCATGCTCAAAGCTTTCAACGAAAACTTAGTGTTAGACTTTATTTTATTTTATTTTCTCTGAACAATATGGGTGTGTGACCACTAACTTTCTTGCGCTATGTTTGTATGAAAATTTTTTTTCCTCAAGCTCAAAATTTTGAATTTGTAAATTTGGTATGTTTAATTTACAATAATGCTTCTGGTGAATTATATAGAGAAAATCTGCAAGGGTATACGAACTTCGGCACGGCCGAAGTTAGTCCATCTTTCTACTTTTTTGAATGTTTTGTGTCTTTTGTATAAAATTGTGTTCTTTATTATCTTTATCACGAACTGAAATAAAATTTTGTTCTATCTTGTTTTCATTTTAAGTTAGCTTACTATTATATAAAAAAATTTATTATAAATGAAAATTTTTCTCTTTTTTTTTTTTTTACTTTCTTTTTTTTTTTTATTGTGAAATGAATAAATGAAATAAAATTTCGTTGTTATATGTATTTTTTTTATATATTTTGATTTGTTAACTTTTTTTTTTTTAGTTTCGGGTATATTAGGGAAAAGTTTTTAACCTATCTTTATGTACTACCTGTTTTTTATTTTTCGGATTTATTGGGTAAAAATTTTTAACCTATCTTTAAGTACTATCTGTTTTTTTATTTTTGCTATCTTTAATTAAAATGTTATCCCTATTTTCTATTGCTTCTATTGTATATGGGCCTAAATACTTAGGTTCTAGCTCATTTCTTAATAAGACTTTATTTCCTATTTCTATGCTTACATCTGGTACTTTATTATTATGATATTGATATTATAAGCTATTTCTAGTTTAATCTTTACTTCCTTAATGTAATCGACGTTGTAATGTCTGGTGGTGGTGTGCAGTAGACGTTATGTTGTTTATCTTTAGATATTTGCACGAGTCATTAATTATGGATATTTATATTCTGTTTCCATGTCCGTAATGAACGTCTTCATTGGACCGTACTTCAGAATAAAGTTTTCAAATATAGTTTTGGCAACTGTTGTTGCACTTTTGTCTTAGTTGGTATTGCTACAAGGTACTTCGTTAAAACGCAGATAAAAATTACTGCACATCCGTTTCCTTGTTCGGATTAGGTAGTGGACCGATCGTATCCACAATTACCTTATCGAAAGCATGTATAGATGTTCCAGTTTTGTCATAGGGGTCTCAGTATGTTTTGTTGTTTTATATTTAAGGCGTTTTTGACATTTATTAATATATATTGAGATGACATGTCATTTTTTTTTTCAAATAATACTAATAATAATATCGTTTACTTTGGCCAAAGTTTTTGTAATGCCATTATGACCTCCTTGTATTTCATTGTTATATAATTTAGACAGTATCGCTTCTTGATCTTTTACATTTTGTATTAGGGTCACCGGCCTGAGTAGCGCTACTCTTAATATATATATTCATAATTTTATTGCCCATATTATTATTATAAGATTCAATTGAAATTAATTCAAAGATCTTTTTGCACGGTGCCACTTGAGTTGGCTGATTTCTAGTATACCGGCTTGGATTTCAAGCCTTTGGAAGAACTGACCTAAGTCGAGAATTCCATTGGTGTACAAATCGCTATCATCAATTCTTGCTATAATTGTAAACGCTCAGAAGCGTTGTAAAGTGTTTGCATAGGCAAACCTACTTTTACATTTCCTGCGCAGGATTCTTACTGTCTATACTGTTGCCTGGTAGTGACTTTCAGGACTTTATTTTGTATGTCTTTTTTAAATCCTTAATAGTGATGCATGTAAGCGCATCAGCTACAAAATTGTCTTTTCCGGTCGGATATTGATATCCGTGCTAGGGCGTTTGCCACGAAATTGTCTGGTCCTTTGGTTTTTATAATTGTCATTTTTTATTTATTGTTTTTTAATTGCATTTCTAAATTTTTTTTTTTTTTTTTGGTCTTGTCTGTTTTTTTTTTCCCATTCTCAAATTGAACACCAAATAAAGCGGACATGCTCCCTTTATTTTAAATGCAAATTTCTATTCATTACATGTATACATCAATACGGAAAATTTTGTTTTTTTTCGGTTCTACTTCCTCAGAAGTGCTAAGGGAACTCATTCTATACAAATTTTGTATAATCTATATATGAAAAAACAGAAAAATAGATTGATACATGTTCATGGAACGAAAAATAATCTTTTGTTGGGTTTATCTGGGTCTTCTTTTTTTTTTCGTGAAAATTAGTGTTATAATGGAGGACAAATAAAAATTAAAATTAAAATATGTAAAAATTTATATATTTATTATTAGGTTTTTTTTTTTAATTGTCAATTGTCGACATTGCTTTATATATATATATATCATCAATTAGCCTTTGTTATTATTAGCTATATATATATATTTTTTCTTTCTGTTTTTAATTTAAAAGTTTCAAAAGTAGCAAAAACTTGACTTTCATATTTCATACGTTTTTTTTTTATAATGGGAAAAATTAAAAAAAAATTTTCATTATATTGGATTTTTTTTTTTTTAAATTTGGAAAATTACCTAATTCATGATAAAGATGTATAAAAAAATCAATTTTTTAAAGCAGCTTAGTTGAAAACTAAGCGCCAGAGACGTGGAAAAATTAGTTTTAGAGGAATGTGGTTGGCTCACAATTCAGGTATACATTTCATTTAAATTGATTTAAAAAAAAAAATTCTCCAACCACATTTGTTAGTAAATAGCCTTTTATTTGTTAGTAGTTTTTCAACCGGCGTATTCGCCTCTGGTTGAGTTTTTAAAAATATTTTAAAATTAATGGCAAGTAGGCCTATGCGTATTCGCGGCCTGCTTGCGTTTTTCCGCTCTTTTGCAAAATTCTGCTCTTATCATGTCTAGTCGATTGTCGATTTGTTGCTTTTGCTCCGTAGTTGTCGCTTTTTTCATCAGGTCCAGCTCCAGTCGCCTGGCCCTCATTAGATTGGCCAGCATTCCTCCCTTATTTCTCTTCTTCTTGGTTTGGCTTTTGTTTTGCCGCTGCCGATATTCTTCTATCGTCAGCGGTCTTGGTCCATCGTTTGGACACACCTCTAGCGCCTCCTTGAGAGTCGGTGCGTCCCTTTGCTCAATAGGAGCAGAGTTCAGGAAACTGAACTTCTCGGTTGACATCGTGTAAAAAAAAAAATTTTTCTTTTTTTTTTTTGTTGTTGTGTTTAATTTCGTTCACTTAACTTGTTTGATATTATTTAACAACAATAACATTTAAATGTCTCTCGTATTATTTTGTATTTAGATATTTCGTTTGTGGTCGTACCTCCAGTTTTTCTTTATTTTGTAAATTTATTTTTTTTTTTTTTTTTTTGTCAAAGCTATTGCAGTTGCATATAGCGTTGCCACAAGGCTCACAATTTGTTGTCATCTTCTCTTTTTACTCGTGACATTAACCAATTTTTTTCTTATAAATTAATTGATATTTTTTTCGTGGTCGGGGGTTTCTCAATTTCTGGTTATATATATATATACAACAAATCCATTGGTAAGCGTTTTCTATTGGTCACCGCGACTGGTTCTGGTCTCCCCGCTTTACTCCTTTTTTACAACATTAGATATAGCTGGAGGTTTTCGAGAGACAACGAGACAGGGGGAGATGTAGAAAGGATTTGTCTCCCCCTCGTGACACTTGTCACGGTCGCCATGTAAAGATGAGGTTTTCCAAAAATAAACCAATGCTCGTTCTTTGACGGTATAAACCGAATTGAATTTATTTTATCAAACGATTTCTTGCTTAGCCTAAAAGTTTTAGTATGTAAGTAATTTTGAGTTCTGTCGCTCAAAGCAGCGACAGAACGGGAGTATGTAGCATGCCATATATATATTGTGAAATATGTATGTATATCCAGAAGGTACCGCTTGGTACCGAATGGTCAGAACATCATAGTGCTTACGCTGCAGTTCTCACGCTGCGGGCCAGTCCACATATAAGTGGCTGATCATATTGCGGCACTAGACGGCGGTTATATTATGTAAACAAACTGACAAAGTGTCTCTATGTTTATGCGCTTGATACTCTAACATTAAATTTGGGCATATGACCACTTTACATATTGTATACACTACAATACGGTGGGCATATGCTTGTTTGGCATATAACATACTACATGTTTATATGTTATATGTTTTTGTTCAAGGTATGGCCATACTTGAGATATTATGAGAAAATTAAAATGATTATGAGTAAAAATCTTTAACCTATCTTTATGTAGGTACTATTTGTTTTTTATTTTTATCATTCCTCATTGTAATATTATCTCAATTGTCTATTCCTATGACCTTAAATGGTGCAATGTAGAGTCTAACTTTTGTGCTGATTCATTTTGTTTAACAGAACTTTATTTCCTATTTGTATGCTTACATCTGATACTTTGTTATCATGATATTTTTTTTATTTCCGTTTTTTTTTTATACCCTTGCAGAGGGTATAATAAAATTGGTCAGATGTTTGTAACGCATAGAAATAATCATTTCCGACCCCATAAAGTATATATATTCTTGATCAGCATCGAAAGCCGAGTCGATATGACCATGTCCGTCTGTCCGTCTGTCTGTTTCTTCGCAAGGAATCGAACTTAAATTTTGAGCTACGTGAATAAAAGTCATATCATTCTCTTCATTGATGATTTATCTAAATTAAGTTCGAGAATTGGTAGGATCGGACAACTATAAGTTATAGAAAAATAGGAAAGATCAGAGGTACCTCGGTTAAAATTTGTGTTGTTCAAAAAAGTTCTTGTGAGAAAAACTTTTTTGTTTTTTGAGATATCTCAACCAAATTTGGCACATAGATGGCAATTCTACACCTTACCAGCAAGTTTGATTCAGATCAGATAATAATCACCGACATAAATCAATAAAATCAATGAATCAACCACCATCAGCATCAGTATGTATGCATATGCAGCCAATTAAATACGTTTATATATGCTTTTATAGATTCGTACACAAACAACATACATGGAAACATACAAACATACATACATACATATATGCGAACACGTGCTTGAAAAAACTACAAGCTGAGTGCGATACAGAAAGAGACAGTAAACTATTTGTATTGTGTTGTTGTTTTCTGGAATTCGTCAGAAAATTTAGAGATCGAGAAGCTGAACGCTTGCAATGTATGTATACCGAAATAGCGAGACCGTGGATTTAAAGTTTGGTAGCGCAATAGGTAGAGATCGATTCTAGAAATGACGTGAGCGGAGGTTCAAATCCGGCCGTTGGCAAACTCGAAGTTTTTCTTACTGTTTCTTTTTTTGGTTCAAATTTTTTTTAAATTTTATATTTCCAATTTTTAAAATATCTTGAATCCGATATGACGGAGAAAGTAATCAATAAATCTGCAAGGGTATACAAACTTCGGCACGGCCGAAGTTAGCTTCTTTGATATTTTTTTTTTTGGTTTTTATCGATTTTTTCTTTTCACTTCATACACAATTTGAGGGCCCGACTGCCGTAGTATGTTTCCCATGTTCTACTACATCGGTTGGCATTAGAATCATCAATCCACAGTTTTCTCTTAATGTAAAATGCACGAATAATTTTGTGCTTGGGGTATTATGCTTTATGCTTTATGCTTTATGCTTTCCTGCTTTTCTGCTGATGCAATTTTCAAGAATTTTATTAGGCTTGGGAATTACTTGATGTGCGTGCCATTCAAAGATGTTTCTTTCCTCTCCCAAATATAAATTTTCCCAAAAAAAAAATTTGGGTTAAATTGGACCATGTGCTTATGGTGGCCTTATATATTTTTTTAAACCAGTGTCTTTCTATCAGACTAATAAATTTTCTTTAACCCAAGATTAGAAAAGGCCAACTGAGGTTAGAACCTGCCCTTTTATAGCCTGTCCAAAAGCAAAAGCTCTCTCTCGGATGACTACTGAAGTGAGATGCGATCAATGTCAAAGGTTTTAGTACAAGCTGTACAACGCCCCCTATGGCATTAATATTGCAAATGATACTTAAATCGCATGCGAGAAAAGTTGTTTTATTTTTCGCGCCTGATAGAAGATTTTAAAATCGACAGATGCTATAAAAAAATAACAAATTTCTTAAACAAAAAAAAATTAACTTCGCGGACCATTACACATTCTGTTCTTTGATGATTTATCCAAATAAAATTTAAAGATTGGTCGGATTGGACAACAATAAGGTACAGAAAAAAAGTAAAGATCAGAGGTACCTCGGTCATAATTTGTGTTGTTCAATACAGTTCTTGTGAGAAAAACTTTTTTGTTTTTTAAGATATCTCAACCAAGATGACAATTCTACTTTTATACCTTACCAGCAAGTTTGATTCAGATCGGATAATAAACACCGATATAAATCAATAAAATCAATGAATCAACCCCCCATCAGCATTAGTATGTATGTATATGCAACCAATTAAATACGTTTATATGTGCTTTTTTATATGCATACACAAACAACATACATAGAAACATACATACAAACATACATACAAACATACATACAAACATACATACAAACATACATACAAACATACATACAAATATACATACAAACATACATACAAACATACATACAAACATACATACAAACATACATACAAACATACATACAAACATACATACAGAGGGTATAATAAAATTGGTCAGATGTTTGTAACGCATAAAAATATTCGTTTCCGTCCCCACAAAGTATATATATTCTTGATCAGCATCAATAGCCAAGTCGATATGACCATATCCGTCTGTCAGTCTGTCTGTTTCTTCGCGCTTTTTCGAACTTAAATTTTGAGCTACGTGAATAAAAGTCATATTATTCTATTCATTGATGATTTATCCAAATCACGTTTAAAGATTGGTCGGATCGAACAACTATAAGGTATAGAAAAAAAGGAAAGATCAGAGGTACCTCGGTCAAAATTTGAGTTGTTCAAAACAGTTCTAGTGAGAAAATTTTTTTGGTTTTTTGAGATATCTCAACCAAATTTGTCACACAGATGACAATTCTACTTTTACACCTTACCAGCATAACCTTAGCTTACCGATATAAATCAATAAAATCAATGAATCAACCCCCCATCAGCATTACTATGTATGTATATGCAACCAATTAAATACGTTTATATGTGCTTTTTTATATGCATACACAAACAACATACATGGAAACATACAAACATACATACATACATATATGCGAACACGTGCTTGAAAAAACTACAAGCTGAGTGCGATACAGAAAGAGACAGTAAACTATTTGTATTGTGTTGTTGTTTTCTGGAATTCGTCAGAAAATTTAGAGATCGAGAAGCTGAACGCTTGCAATGTATGTATACCGAAATAGCGAGACCGTGGATTTAAAGTTTGGTAGCGCAATAGGTAGAGATCGATTCTAGAAGTGACATGAACGAAGTTTCAACTCCGGCCGTTGTCAAACTCGAATTATTTCTTACTGATTCTTTTTTTGGTTCAAATTTTTTTTAAATTTTATATTTCCAATTTTTAAAATATCTTGAATCCGATATGACGGAGAAAGTAATCAATTAATCTGCAAGGGTATACAAACTTCGGCACGGCCGAAGTTAGCTTCTTTGATATTTTTCTTTTCTTTTTGCTTGATTAGTTTTAATTTTTTTCTACTGCTATGTTGGTTAAAGTCTTCTTTGGTCGTAAGGTAGCGTTAAATCTTTCCGCCTTTCCAGACTCTTTTGTCTCTTACTACAGAACATGCCAATGGGCGAAAACTTGCAGTTGTGTGGTTCGTACTGAAATCAGCCTAACCTTTAGGCTTTTGAGGTACCCGCCTTTCTATAAAAGTTGAATTTAGACTTAAATTCCACTTTGTTACTGCCCACATACTTTTTCAATTGAATCCAAGTAAATAAAGTGCACAAAAATATAGACGTTTGAAGTTGGATGAATTTATAGAAAAGTTAACCTCATTGACAAATTTAGGTTAAGGTAAATATGCTTCCCAAATTTGTAAGAAATACGTTTGAATGTAACCTTCGATAGGTTTTTATACAGTGGTTAATGTGGCAGAAAATGATACATTAAGATCAAACTGTTCAACAACAAAATCCTTAAACTGTCTGTTTCTCCAAGTTCTAGTTAGGATTCTATGTATTTTTTACAACAGAACTAACGGTACACTTGTGGCGGATAGATAAGAGTTCAGTATTGTGTTGAGAGAGTTTAGTTTCAATGGTGGTAATGAACTGACTTCTTCCATCAATAATGTGTTTAAAAGTTTCTCGGCATTTACAAGCAGCATTATTGTCTTTAGTGAGGATTGGGTCTGCAGAGTGCATGGGCATGGGCCTCTTTTTTGAGACACAGCACGGCTCAAGTACGGCTAGAAAAAACGGATTGCCCAACACGGATCTTTTTTAAAGGCACGGCAAGCGCTGACATGGCACGCACTGACACGGCACGGACAAAGACGGGCGCTTTTAATCAAAAAAAAATTGTTAGCCCAATTTTTTGTTGTATTTTCAAATATTTCATTAAATTAATAAATTTAAACATTTTTCATTAAAGTATATTAATTTATAAAGTATATTTTAAATATTTTTTACCAATGCACACTGGGCTGAATTGCCAAATAAGTGGCATAAAGTCGAATAACGCTGATATCAAGCTGAAACTTGGAATATATGATAAGAATATCACTCTAAATATTGAAACAAAATTTGAAGTTCATTTGACCACGCCTACCCCAATAGCCCGTATAAGGCAACAATGCGTATACGTGATCACAAAAGAAAGTGTGAGAACTATATATTAAGTACAAAAATTTTAATATTTTTTTTAATATTTTAATATTTTTAATATTTTTTATGTTTTAGTGATAGTAATATAATATTTATTATGATTAAATTCTTACTTAAAGACAGGTCTTAGTTACTAACAATTTTAGAAAAATTAATATTTTAATTGTTTTCCACATCCATACGTCCAGCAGCGTTGTATGACAGAACTCAATGTGATTTACAAGTTCAAAATACCGCCAAAGCCGCAAAAAGCCGTAAACAAGATTATTACCAACTTTTTATACACACTCTCTACTTTGTTTTTACATACATTACATATCGCAGAAACACGCAGAAGGTTAGTTTTTACTCCACAGAAGACGAACACATATGTTTAGTTTTCTATCTTTTTGGACAATTCGAAACAGTACACATATATAAAATATAATAAATTTGAACACCAAATTGTTTTGTTTTATCCATTCTACATACCTTGGCCTCCAAAATCCATTCTTTACAGTATCTTATTTTTCTTTTGTGTAAATTTGCCAAGCGCTCAAAATTAATAAAAATTTCCCGCCAATTTTGCCGCAGGCATCAGCTGACTAATCACCTGACTTTGAAGCTTGATCAGAATGACAGGGTTGCATGTTTGGTAAAAGCATTGCAATGCTTGCAAACTTTGTAGAGTTTTGTTTTTTTTCTAGAAAACAGTTGTGTCACAAGGCTCCGTCATTGCTAAATATGTGTCAATTTCTATTTCAACAGAGCTTTTTTCAATTTTTCTATTTTTGAACAATTTAGTTCCATGAATTTAGAAAACGCATTAGCATAGCTTGGTTTTTATGAGATGGCTTTTACTATTGCCCTTACTTGATCCCTTTCTTCTTCCGACAAAAAAATTAATATTATAATATATTAATACTAATATTTGTTTTTTAACTCCTGAACAATTGTAGACGCAAAACAATTGCTTGAGCAATTTTCAACCAACTTCTGAAAAAATAAGGGGTAAATATACATAGTTGGCTCTATGTCACTGGTTAATTTTTCAGAGCACTCTTTAAAATCTCTTAGAAAAGTAATCAAGTTTTTAAGTAAGGTAAAATCTAAATTTGCCATGCGGCTGAGTTCGTTTTTAGTCAATAATAAGATTTTCACTTCTTCTTGGGCTTCAAAAATTCTATGTAACATAATATAAATGGAATTCCCACGAGTTCTGACATCCTGCTTAGTTATTGAAAGTTATTGAAAATATTGAACAAGTCTTTTTGCACATTCTACCAAAGTTTCAATTTCTAAAGTTCCGTGCTTCTATACCGTGTTTTTCGTGCTGCCGTGCATCTAAATTTTGGCACGGTAAAACACGGCAATGGGCACGGCCCGTGCCCATCTCTAGTCTGTATATTTGTATTTGAATTTGTATTGTTTATTCTAACATAGATAGAGCTCTTTGCGATAAAAGCCTTTACCAAGTTGATTGTCAACGCATTCCAAAGCTCCTTCAAAATCAATTGGCAAGGTCGTATGATGAACTTTAGACGAAGTTAAACACTTAATGATTCATAATGGCATATATGCTTTACGATAGAGATTAAAAAGGGAATCTAGCCATCTTTTTTGAGGGCTAATGAATGGGAGATGCTTCACCACAATTTTTAAAGTGGCTTATTAAAACATGAGAGTTGTTAGACCAAATGATTTAGGCTAAGAGACAACTCATTCAGTTTCAATGTGGAAATAATTGTGGCGGATTTGCGTAAAGTTAGATTACGCATCGATAAAACGCAATAGCGTTATACATTTCTTACAGCTTATTTTTAGCTTCAAAATGTAGGTGTTGGAGCATTGGATAAGAGATTCGGTCAATGCCTGGAGATTTGCATCTGGCATTTCGTAATGCAAATTCAGTCTATCTCCGAGATTTTCTTCTGTTGAGAAAATCGCTGGAAAAGGATGTCTCTCTAAAGGGGAGAAATATTCGTATTTAGAATAATCTGACTACATGGTTTCGAAAGCACTTGCAATGTCGTTTAAATCATTAGGTGGAACCGGAAAGACCATTATTTGTTAGTAGTCGGAAGGGATGCCATTTTGGAAATGTACCATTCATAAGATTACTGATTATCTTTCTTTGCCTCTTCTTGAAACAATACATTTGTCCTTTTGTAAAAGATTATATTATGATTGCGTTGTGTATTCTTATACTTATTTGAAAAAATTATTTTCTTCTCGCAGAGCATGGAGCTCTAGAAAACTTTTCCGGAATGAAATTTATCTCAATTTCAAGGGTAATAACACTTGCAGAAGCAATTTTGGGTATTGTTGTTCTTGCTGCAAATAAATTTATTCATAAATCGGCCCCAAAAAGGATACGGAGAATAAAGACCTCTACTTATACGGAAGGAATACTGATGCATTGATGCACTGATGTGATACAATAAGTGGTTTAGGAGTGATGACTTGAGTCTGGTTTAAGCAAATTTTCGATTCATGGTTCATGGTAATTATTAAAATATTTATTTATGCTTGGAAGTTTAGTTATTGCAGTAGGAATTGGTGACTTTTTACCGTTTTTGTTATTTTATTATTATTTACATAATGCCATCTCTTATCAGGAACAGCTACAGTAGAATACCAGCAAGAAATAACCGGCGGGACAGTAGTAGTTTTGAAGACTGTTTTCGCTTCTGACATAGAACTTTTTTATGGTTTTTATTTAAAGATAATTTCCTTTTATTCTTGGTACTTCAAGCACAGCTAAGATGAGGAGTAGGACGTTTCTCTAAAAAATTTTGTGTTTTTGCAGCTTTCAGGAGTATGTCGGGAAAGAGCACAGTTATTGCATAGCTGAGGATTAGAATACCCAAGTAATTGACACAGCATAGATTTCATTGGGTTAGGTATGTATTCATAAATTTCAACTGAGTGACATTTGTGACCATGAAATTTGGATTTAAAATGGAAAGTTATAGAGTTCAAAAAAAGAGTCGATAGGCCTTGGAGGTTTTCATAAGCTCGTATGTGTGGACATGAATTTTTCCGGGTGCAGTTTCTCAACAATTTCTGATGATATCAGATTCTTTTTTATCTTTTACTTAAATAACTGTGAGTGACTAGAAAAAACCGTATGGTTAGAGCTAAGAGATTGGTTTGAGAAAAGTTAGGCAAGGTATAAGTACCGCTGATTTATAGCAGGAAAACGTCTGCTCTAAACAACAAATAATCAGAGCTCTTCTTGGTGTATGCATGTGAATTATGATCCAATGCAGTATTGTTAACCTATGTCAGCATTTACATTGAGTTAAACTTTTCAGCCTATAACGACCGCCTACGCGAGATCTTTATTTTTGCAAATTGATAAAAGGAAAGGCATAGACGAAAACATTTGATTCATTAATAAGATTTATTATTGAATCCTTACCTGATAAGTGTGATAGAAGTCTCAAGGGACACATATGACTTTTTCCCATTCGTGGAGTGATCATTGCATTTTGTTGTAGACCAATTTACAATATTTGGTAAAAAGGCGATACTGCAGTTTCCCAACCATAACGATTGTTGAATGATGGTGTCGTTATTTAATCTTCAATATAGGCACTATGTTAACCCATCAATATCGTAAGAGAGTGTCATTTCTGTATACTTTGCGGTATTCCAATTTAATAAATTATTTAGTTGGCCTCCCCTACGTTTACGCATTGCAAAATTAAACTCGCTTTACATTATATCAAAAAGAGAGAAGTCTTTCTGATTCCGTAACTAACAAATTCTGAGCTTCTAACTCACTAATTTAGCAGTTTGACGTAAATGGATCCAAGTTCTATTTTATAAAATAACCCCTGATACAGAGTGGGAATTGTATCTGCCAATTATCCTAGTTTGATTTTTGAACGTCACTTTGGGACACAAGTGACCAGTGTTTTGTTTTTGCTCATCCAGGGTAGTAACATTTAAGAACATCTTTTTATACCTTGTACCCATAGGGTACAAGGTATATGAAAGTCGCTAAAATGTATGTAACAGGCAGAAGGAAAATTTTCCGACCCCATAAAGTATATATATTCTTGATCAGCATCAACAGCCGAGTCGATATGACCATGTCCGTCTGTCCGTCCGTCCGTATGAAAATCGAGATCTCAGAGACTATAAGAGCTAGAGCAACCAATCTTGGTGTCAACATCTGTCTAGTCCATACGCAGATCAAGTTTGTTTCAAATTTTTGCCAAGCCCACTTCCGCCCCCGCAAATTAGAAAAAACTATAACTAGAGTTATATTAAAGCTACAGTATTTATTTTTGGTAGATATTCTATAGCCAATATGTACCGTCTGACCGAATTTGACTGAAATCGGTCAATAAATATCGGAGATAATACGTATATATGTTTTGTACTGAAATTCTATGGGAAGCAGCAACTGAAATGTGTGAGCGAGATAGCATGCGCATGCATGTTGCTTTGGACCGTATGACGCATTAGTTTCGTTCACTGATATGAGTGAGCGACAAAGCATGAATTTGTTGTTTTGGCTTGTTAAGAGAATTTTATGAAAAATTTTATTCAATTAATGAGCATTGCGAAGGAGTCTGTTTAAATGAAATATCCTTTTTTGGTACAGGGTATACTCCAAGTCGGCAGGGACGACTTGCTTACTTTATTTATCATGAACTCATTTTAAATAACTTCTACCCGTAGTGTAACTGGGTTCATCTTCCGTATCGGCATAAGGACGCTGGAGCTTTTTTGACTCCTTATTTGGCACCCGATAACCATATTAAATATTCTTCGCTTATCCACTAACTAAAGTCATAGCCTATAGTATGTATGTGCCTCAATACGGTATACGAAATTGTGTGTTAATTTACTACAGTAACAGTTTTTTGAATGCACTTATGTTCCCTCCTAGACGCTTATATATGCTACCACCTCATTAGTTGAATCTGAAAGGCATTGAGAAGATAAAAAATCTTAATGACAATAAAAATATATATCTAAGTTAATTTGGAATAAAAGAAAAAAATTAAGAGAGAAATATCGTTGGTGATCAATTTCATAGCCTAAGCTTATGTCAATTATTGAGACTTATTCAATTTGTAAGAATGTTTTATTTATCTTTTTTTTGCGTGATAATTAGAAATAAAAAGTTTATTGTTATGAATTAGAGTTCACGGCAGAAGGTGCTTCGTAAGTTACTCTTCTTGATTTAAGCCGATGTATGACACCATATTTTATAACGTTTTTAGGGCTCATCAAAAAAACAAAAAAACGTAATCGTGGTATACTCTATGTTTGTGTAATTTATCCCCATACAGGGAATAAAATAACTGTTTACAGTCTTCTTTGTTATGGTAGTCCCTTCGAAAATGGTGGTCTAAATATCATAACCATTTGACGATGCTCTCTTCACTTAGAAAAGATATTCCATAGATCTCCTGTAATGACTGCAACGACACACATATAGGGTATGATGGTAAAATAAAAACCAAATCCATCGCGTGATCATTTAGACTCAATCTTGGCTAAGATACCATTAAAATTTGTTAGATAGTCGGGATTAGTGTAGTGAAAATAATAATGAATCGCTTACACAAAAGGTACCGGACATTCATGCCGGGACTCAACATTTTCACCCTCCTTCTCTTTGGTTATCGACGCTCCCGAAGGTCCCTTCTGCAACGACTACCTTACACGTATACAGGCCGACTTAGAATGAAATGAAATGCTTATAAACACATTAAATATTTATAACAACTTCATTGAAGCATTATACCAATAACCGAGAGGCGCTACTCTTGCTCTAATATAAAATACCTTTTAACAAAACTAAAATACGAGTTAAAGTTTTAGAACAAGAAAAAAAGAGATTACTCAGAAAATTATTCAACTGTTCATATTGCTGGTGACCAAAAATAATTAAAATTTTTTTTCGATTCCAAGACAAGATCAAAGTTATTACCACTGCTACTCCAACGCTGGTTTTGCTAGCCAGTTCTAGTCAAACCTCTTTTATGTTTACAAAACGGAAGCGTAGCGCTTTAGAACCAACTTTTCTTTCTAACTCATCGAACAAATTTACCATAGAATTGCCACATTAAACCGATGATTTGATCCGCACCGCTTTTGTCCAATATGATATCTTGTTTCCATTTCCAAAATTTAAATTAAATCATATTTAAGAAGATCAGTAACTACATAGATAACTAAGGTAGCGACCGTACTTGAGCTTAATCGTGAACGCTGCTACTAAGTATTTGTGATGCCACTATAAACTCCATTCGTCACAAAAGAACAACGAGTCAGTGGAATTTCAAGATGATAGAATATCACCTTGGAACCAACAGCAATTATAGCGAAACGGTAAAATATCCAAAACAACTTCCAGCAGCTCGGCTGCGTTCCGTTGCGACTAATAAGAAACACAAAAATTGTTTTCGCCTTTGTAGTGTGACTGATGATATCGATTGGTTTGACATAGTGGAGGTCCATCTAGACAACGACATCATTTTCGAAATTAAGGATCTGCGCGTCTTAATAGTTTGTTAAAGTCACGCTTGCTTATCAAATATCTATCAATGACCTAAAATCTCTATTCAAAAATCCTGCAAATATTGGTCTGAGGTGCGATTCTAAACCAACTAAGTTATTTAGACCGCTTTTTTACCATTCTTAGGTACCAAGTAAAAAAAGAAGGAAGAAACCTGAAGAAATAAGGTAATACGGAGAATAAATTCAGCACATACGACCGAGAAATGTATGTTTAAATATATGCTAATCAAGCAGCTTCAAAAGTAGTAACGTAAGTACTTACTTACTTTCTTTCAGAAGTTAGCGCTATTAGCAATTTGTTGATTCTAATTAAATGAAATAATTTGTTTCAAGTTTTTTACTTATAGATTATTAAGGCATTAGTAAATAAATCTCTCATACATATTTGTAACTTTCAGAAGTTAGCGCTATTAGCAATTTGTTGATTCTAATAAAATAAAATAATTTGTTTCAAGTTTGTTACTTATAGATTATTAAAGCATTAGTACATAAATCTCTCATACATATTTGAATATGAATTGATTTTGTTTCAGGTGAAAAACCACATGTCTGTTTCGTATGCGGTAAAGGATTTAGTACATCAAGCTCCCTTAACACACATAAGTAATTATCAACGATTATCTAGCATAGTGCATTTTTCCAATACTTTTTATACCCCTGCAGAGGATATTAAATTGCTCAGATGTTTGTAACGCATAGAAGTATATTCATTCTTGATCGGCATTAATAGCCGAGTCGATATGACCATGTCCGTCTGTCTGTTTCATGGCAGCTTTTCGAAAAAAAAAACTTATATGGATCTGTTTACATGCTTCACATGTTTAAGCATTGGTCGGATCGGACTCTGTAAGCTTTAGGAAAACAAGAAAGATCAGAGGGCAAGATATGTTTAGTTCAAAAAAGTATTTGTGAGGAAAACTTTTTGGTTTCTTAAGGCATCAAAAAATACAGATAATAATTCTACTTTTCCGATAAGTTTGACTCAGATCGGATTATAAATACCGACATAAATCAATAAAATTAATAAATCAAGCCCCAGAAGCAGCAAGTTAATTCAGCCAATTACAAACGTTTACATATGTATGCACATACATACATACAACATATATACAAACACGTGCTTAACAAAAGTAGAAGCAGTGTGCGAAAGAAACAAAAAACCATTTGTATTGCTTTATTGCTTTCTTAGAAATGAAACGAAAAGTTGAGCACGGAGTAGAAGGTTGAGATCAAAACTTCAAACGAAACCGCGACGAGTTAAAATTCCGTTATGCCGTTATATCAGCCGATATGATGGAGAAAGTAATTAATTAAACTGCATGGGTATACCAATTTCGGCACGGTCGAAGTTAGCTTCATTGATATTTTAACTTACTGTTCTAATAGGAGAATTCACTCTGGCGAAAAACCACATGAGTGTCGAATTTGTGGAAAACGATTCACTGCGAGTAGTAACCTCTATTATCACAGAATGACTCATGTAAAGGTTTGTATTTTTAATTTAAATTTCTCTCATATATAATAATTGTTTATTAAAAAAATCATGAGCATTTAACTCTAATGTGTGCATTAATATGATGAATCAATTTAACAACGTTTTTAAAAAGTTCTTCTAACCTATGCCACCAAATCTTTACTCTGGCTTATAGAAAACTAAAAGGACGGGCTAACTTCGGTCATGCCGAAGTTCGTAATTTACCACTACCGTTAAGGTGTATACGAGGGCTGCTTTTTATATTTCGGGAATAGCTATAGGAGCAAGCTATAGCATATAGTCAACGAAATCTGTTACAACTCAACAGACATATTTCTATACATACCAAATTTATTAGCTCAATACTTTGTGTCACTAGATTGAGAAACAAAAAATTTTTCATTACAAATTTTTTTTTGTGCAGATTGTTCCTATGGGAGCTATATAATATAGTTAACCTATTCTGATAAAATTTAGTAGAAATATTAATAAGTGTATTAAACTCATAAATATTAAATTTCGTGTCATTTGATTTAAAAGCATCAGAGTTATTAAGTTTAAACCTTATTCAAGACCGATTGTACCTATGTGAGCTATATGAGGACTAAATTCCTCCGATCGAAATGATTCCGAGATATAGAACGCCTATAGCCTACGTTGTAACTACAAGGGTTTCAAAGGAAAAGTTGATGTTCCAGACAGACATATAGACAGGGCTAGATAAGTAGATTCGTCTATTCGGGCTGATCAAGAATATATATTCTTTATATAGTCGGAGATGTTTTCTTCAGTGCATTGCTAGCTTCGATTTTATTATTGATTATTTTGCATTGCAAATATAATTTGTAATAGGCTCATCTCATAAATACAATTTGTTATTTAAGGAAAAACCTCACAAATGCAATTTATGTTCCAAATCGTTTCCGACACCAGGAGATTTAAGGTCTCACATGTACATACATAGTGGTTCCTGGCCACTTAAATGCTTAATTTGCTTCCGCGGTTTCTCTAAGCAAAATAACTTAAGAAATCATTTATTTCTTCATACGGGTAAGGCAATAGTTGATGATTTTGTATTATATATTTTAATTTCTACAACTATTTGCAGGAGATAAGCCCCATAGTTGCGAATTATGTAAAAAAAGATTTGCACTGGCATGTAATTTGCGAGCACATATGAAAACTCATGAAGGTAAGAATTTCGCACAAGTTGCAAAATTAAAAATGTATTGCAACATTTATTATAAATTTAGGACAATTGTAAGAGTTTGAAAAAAACCGCTGAAATTAATATGTTTTCTTTTTTGCTTAAATTAATTAATTCGGCTTTGGTTGATTCTGCGAGACGTGGACTTTAAATATGTCGTGTCAAATTTAATTTGATGGGCAAAGTGCAGAAGTTGCATCGATTCCATTGTATGTAAAAATAATGCTCAGGAAAGAATTTTGGCACATACACGGATCATCAAACTTTTGAAAATAAGAATAGAATTATATGTGGTGCATTAAAGTTACCAAACTGAAACGATTAGCTTCACTTCTTAATTGAAGGTCGTTTTATTGAAATCTTACATTAACCTTTTTTGGCTTAAACATAGCGTAATTGATTTTAAAATATTTTCTGAATCCGGTGTTGACTGGTTAGTTAGGTTCAATATTATCCTCTTGGTTCAAGTTAGATCTAAAAGAACAAAACATCAAACTTACTATTAAACTCAATCTGACATCGATGGGAACAACATTTAAAATTCAATCAACACGTTATAAAAGCGCATTTGTCATTTGTGAATTTATTTAACCTAAAATCACAGGGCTACGATCATGCGATCTTATATTTGTATTAGGTTCTACCTGCTTCGCAGTTTCGTTGATCAACTCGTTCTTTAGATTTTGCGCTTCACACAGTCGCTCATTCCAACATGCATTTAATTATTTCGACATAATTTATTCCTCAACGGAATATCGTAAGACTCATTCATATCGTCTCCAGTTCGAATAAATTAGTCTAATTGCATTTATTGTCCTTTGTTTTATAAATGCTAGCTTATTACCAGACTTCATTTAGTAATGCCTGCGCACTCTTCTAATCCCGATAGAATCTTGAGCAAAAGCTTTAAGTAAGTCAGTTTCAAAAGAAATTCTATTATCCGTTATTGCTATCTTTTTTAATTTATGTGAAAGGAACTCTATTTCATTCTTCCCCATAAAAATGTAGGACATTCAAAGCATCTTATTATGTCTAAATTGTAAAGTATTTTAAAGCTTTTGACACAACTGTAACATTTTCGTAACTCTATTATTTCACTATCCGAGCATATGTTTATAAAATGTAAGTCTACAACCACTAAACTTTTTGAATTTACAATTTTGAAATGCAGGGCGACTAAATTCAGGAGGGCTTTTAATTCTGTTAATCATACACCACATCTTACAACAGTGTTGACCTACCAAGCAGCATAGTAGCAAAGAGGCTTCCACAATTACAAATTTCTATTCTAATTCTAATTATTATAATTATAATTATTATTACTATTAATCTTATTTAATGTAATAATTATCCAATTATTATTTAGGTATGTAAAATTACGATAAAATATAAACTGGATTCTTCCCGTTGGACAAATAAAACTATTCTACATCACTGTCAAATAATCAAGCACATATTTAGAATTCGTGTATGTCAACCTCCGAATCTAGGCAAGGAACACGATGCGTGTTGGGATCACTTTCTTTGTCCATATCTGGTACAGGGGAAGGTATTTTATAATCGAATATAATTTTGGAATTTCAAAGTGTTGTTTAGTTGTGTGTTTACCAGTTTTCAAATTATGTGAATGGAAATCCCAGCGTATCATAGAAATAGATCATTTGGATATCAAAGTTGTTAATCTCTACATAAAACATTAAACAAAAATGTCCATTTTTATTCAATAAAAGGTAATTAATAATCATTTTTTATGTTATTAATATAGATGCATATATAAAACAAGTTAGGGTTAGTAGTAATAAGTCAATAATCTCTTTATCGATTTTTGTTCGCTTTAATACCATCGGGTTCAATAATTGTCCTAATAACTGTATATCAACATTTAGTAGATTGTGCATAAAAGTTAAACCATTTCTCTACGGTTAATGAGAGAGTATAAATTGATCAAAAGTAGTCTTCTGGAATAGTCTGTTGGAGTGCATATTGCGATAAAGTTTAGATTACTAAATGTAAAAGGTAGAAAATACTTTTGCACAGATTCAATTCTAATTTCGGGTTACTTACATTGGGTTCACAGTACACCGTCTGCTAAACAATAGTTTGGGCCAATGAGGTAAGAACATTTATTTAGTGTAAAAAGGATTGCGGAAATGTGAATGTTGAAATTCAACTTGAGCACCACGAGAACACATTAATCTTTTTTTTAATTC
The DNA here is from genome assembly GCA_018150375.1 of Drosophila sturtevanti. Lineage (NCBI taxonomy): Eukaryota > Metazoa > Arthropoda > Insecta > Diptera > Drosophilidae > Drosophila > Drosophila sturtevanti. The sequence continues at coordinate 36,119 of JAECWJ010000374.1, forward strand.
AGGCGTTTTATTTGAGTATTATTATTATTATACTTTGCGGTGCTTAAATTTAATAAATTGTGTAGACATCAACACTAAACAAATATTGAGGTCAGATCGTAATTGACTGCGCAAACCCGTATCTTTCTAACTAAGGTAAATTTAGGGTCATCAGCATACATGAGCCCTCGAGAATATAACAGTTGACTTACGTCACCACCGAAATCACATTGATACACATAGAAAAAGTTTTAAAGTTGGAAATTTAGAAAGCAGTACGTGTAATGGTATTTCGTTTTTTTTTTCACTATAAGACTAAAAATTCCTGTAATTGGCTTGGCTTCATTTTCGAATTTACGTTTCTGTTATAGCAGAGTAGTACTCCCTCTTACATCCAATACGTAGCGCACACTTCCGGAAGACTTATGGCAGGCCGTTCAGTCAATAATAAGAGCTACGTTTAGCAATAGTTATTTTATTTTCAATCATTTAAACCTTGGAACCTTCAATTCATTAATTTTGATTTACATCTATTAACGTGCCCTTTTCCTCGATCATACAACAACAATGTTATAGCAATTGACTAACGCTTCTGTAACACTATGATATGTGATCCGAACTAGTGATGCAAAATGCTATGCAGAGGACAATAAAAAGAATAGCTCTTCTGCTTTGCTCTGTATCACAGTAACGTACGAGTACAGAGTAAAAGCATAAGCATTTGCCTTGCGCTAGTTGACCATAAAACTATTACCGGTTAAGAATTTGACTAAAAAATGATTTATAAAACAATACTCTTCATGATGTTTATAAATATAAAATTGTATATATAAAAAAATTTAAAAAATAAAATAAAGTTTCAAACATCACCGAATTTAAAATTTCATTCCACGATTGCACCTTCAAAATGAATTCAAAATACAACGTTTAATAAAGAAAATGCGCATTCTATTGTGACCTAAGTAAATGGAAAAATTACATACTTATTGTAGGAAAAATTTACTGGTTAGTTTTGTTGATGGAATGATGGAGCTTATTTTGGTAAGTACATAAAGTTCTGGATCCTTGGGCTTTCTTTTCGGGAGTTCCAAACATTTATATTTCCTGCCAGTTTCAGTGTTTCAATTTTCATCTAACAAATTGAAGTCATTATTTTCCATCCCTTTATTAAGCCTGGTTGGATTCATTTCTTCACGGAGCTAAGTCTACGCATCACATCAACTAATTTTTCTGTGCCTCAAGATAATTTAATTTCTTGGCATTGGATTAAAAAAGAACAGAGTTATTGCGGTTAAGCTTATGGGAGCCATATGATATAGTTGTCCGATCGGGATGATTTCGAGATATACAATGCCTTCAGCAAAGGATCTCGGAGGAGAACCTATTGATCCAGACAGACAAACATACTGACATATATACAGATAGACTCGACTATTCATGCTGATCAAAAATATATCTATTTTATATAGTCGGAGATGCTTTCTTCTGGGCGTTGCAAACTTCTAACCAAAATTAATATAATATAATATAATAATCTGCAAGGTTATAAAAAAAAAAACGCCCGGATAATGTTAGATAATTGTAATTATGAAGAAAATTAATCAGATCTTGTGGATTAACTAATAGATTATTATGCCTTATAAACATAAATACTGAAATCTCAACATTTTTTTCGAAAACTGGATAAAATAGATTAAATTATATTTTTAAGTAAACTATTTCAATTCAGGAACATTAGATTTATATCCTGTACCCATAGGTTAAAAGGATATATAAAAGTCGCTACAAATGTATATAGCAGGCTGATGGAAACATTTTCAACCCTGAAGTATATACATTCTTGATCAGCATTAACAGCTGAGTTGATATGACCATGACCGTTAGTCCGTGTATCTGTTCGTCCGTATGAACACCTTAATCTCGGAGACTATAAAAACTAAAGTAACCAACTTTGTTGTAAATATCCGTGTAAATCAAGTTTGATTCAAATTTTTGCCACCTCTGCTCCGGCAATTAAATAATAACGAAAATTAGAGAACAATTAAACGTATTGTGCTCTTATCAAGAAAATTTTCCGACCCTATAAAGTATATATATTCTTGTTCAGCATCAACAGCCAAGTCGATATGACCATGTCCGTCTGTCCGTCCGTATGAACTTCTAGATCTCAGAGACTATAAGAGCCAGAGCAACCAAACTTGGTGTTAACATCCGTCTTGTGTCTGCGCATATCAAGTTTGTTTTAAATTTAAATTGGCAGACTCAATTATATGTACCGACTGACCGAATTTGGCCGAAATCGAATAATAAATATCGGAGACATACGTATATATACGTTTACACGCTTATATATATACGTTTTGTACTGAAATGCCATGGGCAGCATCAGCTGAAATGTGTGAGGGAGATAGCATGCGCGTGCTGCTTTGTACCAAATGACGCATTACTTCCGTTTGCATTTGCTGTTTTGGCTTGAAACAGAAGAGAAAAAAATGACTTTGCGATGCCTCCCGGTAAATCAGTTTCAGAAATGAGTTTCAGACCATGTATGCTGGACCTTTGAAGCTTCGGAATGATTTGTTGTCATCGGAAACTGTCCTTAATAATAAATATTTTACGATCTTCAAAACATAAAAAGATTAACTCTCGAAACTTGTGCGACAACTTAGGAAAGCCGACATCATTCGAATTCTGCTAGCATCAGGTTTAGATATTGTTCCATTTCCCCCGATAATGGTGTTTCAAATGTTACCACAATGTCTCTTAAGAATAATGTTATCCGTATGCCAACTAGTGATGCACGAAGAACGTTGCCTATCACGGTAGCCACGGGCATTAGCTGTGGTGTCTTGTGAGTCCATCATCAAAAAATTAAATAATTTAAGAGAATAGTGTACCAACCCTAGTGATATTACCAGCCGCCAGGTAAGATAATAAGCTAAAAGTTATTAACAACGATAGTGTAGCATGTTCAAATATTCAAATATTATTACAAATATATTGTAGCTCTTAGTTGGAATATAAATATACAATCCAAGTACCATGCATTTTCGGTAATATGTTGCATGGGAATGGACAGTTCTTAGTCGGCATATTTAACACGCGCTCTGTCACCAGGTGAACATGATACGTCCTCTCTCCCCTGCGGCGACTCTTTTCCAGATTATTATTATTATTATTATTAAAGTATAGGATATAGTTGTAAACTATCAACCTAACTATATTTTACAAGCACTGGCAACTAAGGCCTTCGGCTCCTTTTCCAGATTTATAGATACATAAGCATTTATACATAAGCATTTATACGTAAGCAGACCGCTCCCCTGCCGGCGTCACTGGCAGCGCAGTCTCGCAGTCTTTAGCTGTACAAGACAATTGTTAGAGAATTAAGGAAGAATCGAATATAATATTAAAAATATAATAAAGAAGAAATAAATAAAAGTAGAAAAAGAAATAATTACTTCTGGGTGGACATTTTACATAGCGACCGTGATAATGTAATTAACACTGCAATCTTAATGAAAAATGGATAATTGTGAAAACATTAATAATGGCATCTTAAGATCTTGTCCGCCGGCTGCTCAAATTTAACTGCCCACCTGCCCAATAAAAATTGGTTATTGTACAAAAAAAAATTGGCTTAAATAAGTTGCAAAACAAAAACAACAATATGATGTTTAAACGTCTACACAAGGTGACAATTAAGAAAAAGCGCTAATCCATAAAGAAAAAGAACACAAACACCGTTCAATACCAGAAAAAGCGAATGTGAAGGAAAACGAGACAAAATAAATATGACCTGTGCGAAGACCAGCACCAACACCGCTTGACGTACCAAGTCAAGCCAAATATATGAAAGACCATTGCCCCAATACTGCTCCTATTGAGCAAAGGGAAGCACCTCCCAACCAGGAGTACCTGGAGGTGTTTCTAAAAGGAAGAAGACCCTGATAACCCAATACAACAACTATAATAAGTGTGAAAGGCAGGCCGCCTTTTACACCTACGAGGGAGCATTAGCGAGTTAACCGGCGACGACCAGCTAATGCTGGTAGAAAAAACATACCACAAATAAAAGAGAGAATAAAAAGGCCTATGCAGCCAGCACCGGTCCCGTCTGGCGTTTCAAGCCGGACCAAGGAGAAGAGTTCCGACAGCGCTTCACAGAGCGCACACTGTTTAAGAAAAATATGTTTAATATAACATAATATAATATACTTATAAGAAAATCTTTGTAAAATTGTGCGGAATCTTCTCTGCGTAATAACAGTATAGCCCGTAAAGCTATACGACCAAATAGGTAGAAACATGTTAAACATAAGCAAATTCAAAAAGAGAAAATTATTCAAAAACGTTATGAAACAAAAACAATGAATTAATACGAAAAAAAACGTATAAAATATAGAAAACGAAAAGAACCAACAAACTTAAATAAAAAGCAAAGCAGTAAAAAAAAAAAAAAAATAGTGAAAAAGATATATAAAATGCAATTTACTTTTTGTTCTTGAACTTGAGAATTTTGTTTAACGAAAAAAAACCCACAAAACAAAAAAAAAAAAAATGAAGTAAGCAAGTCGTCCATGCCGACTTGGAGTATGCCCTGAATTAAAAGAATATTTCATTTAAACAGACTCCTCCGCAATCCTCATTAATTGAATAAAATTTTTCATAAAATTCTCTTAACAAACCGCAACACAAAATGCATGCTTTCTCGCTCATTTACATCAGTGAACGAAACTAATGCGTAATTCGGTACAAAGCAACATGCGCATGCTATCTCGCTTACACATTTCAGTTGCTGCTGCCCATGGCATTTCAGTACAAAACATATATACGTATATCTCCGATATTTATTGACCGATTTCGATTTCGATATATATACTTTATAGGGTCGGAAAATTTTCCTTCTGCCTGTTACATACATTTTAGCGACTTCAATATACCCTTGTACCCAATGGGTACAGGGCATAAAAAGAAAAAGAGAAATATCCTAAAATACATATATATATAAAAGTAATGGCCACACTCGAGAATTACTTAAAAAAATATATATATAAATAAAAAGAAAAACTTTCGCATTTCGATACAAAGACAGCCAGAATATGAAAATACAAAACGATACTAATACTCTCATGTCTCTGGCGCTGAGTAACTATACTCAGCTGCAATAAAACGTTTATGATCAATTGATAAATCTTGTAATAACTTCATTACAATAAAATTGTTCCCTAAATAAAACTTTAAATTTTTGACTATCAAAGATAAAAATATTTTTCCCCATTAAATATTTCAACATTATGAAAAGATAAAAAAGAGAACAATTTATATTAAACAAAAGATTATTTTTCCTTTCATGAACGAATAGGAGTTTAATGTATTTTTTCATATATAGAGAATACAAATTGGTATACAATGAGTTCCCTTAGCATTTCTGAAGAATTAAAACGCAAAAAAAAAAAGAAAAGGGAAAAAGGAAGATATCCACACTATACAAAATAAAAGAAAACCTTAAAAACAAGCTTTCTTTTCTTTAATCTCAAACAAAGTCTTAAACAATAAATAAACTAAATTTATACGTTATATTTATGAGAATGAGATCGAAAAAAAATATACAACAAGAAAAAAAAAAACTATACAAATGCAATTAAATACAACAAACAAAACATGACAATTATAAAAATCAAAGGACAAAACAATTTCGTGGCAAACGCCATAGCACGGATATGAATATCCGACCGGAAGAGATAATTTTGTAGCTGATGCGCTTTCACGCATCACTATTAATGATTTAAAAGACATACAAAATAAAGTCCTGAAAGTCACTACCGGGCAACAGTATAGACAGAAAGACTTCTGCGCAGGAAATGTACAAAGAGATTTGCCTATACAAGCACTTATCAACGCTTCTAAGCCCAACTTATATGAAATCATTTATAATGATGAATTAAGTAAAGTTGTGGCCTTGCATATAAGTAGCAATACATGTTTTGTGGAACATGGAAAGAAAATAATTGCAAGAATTGATGTTAGCAATCTGTACACCAATAGAAATCTTGATTTCAGTTCTTCCAAAGGCTTGAAATACAAGCCGGTATACTCAAGATTAGCCAACTCAAGGTGGCACCGAGCAAAACGATCTTTGAATTAATTTCAATTGAATCTTTCAAGAATATGGGCAATAAAATATTGAATATATATTAAGAGTTGCGCTACTCAGGCCGGTGACCCTAATAGAAAATGTAAAAGATCAAGAAGCGATACTGTCTAAATTTTATAACGATGACATACAAGGAGGTGATACAGGCGTTACAAAAACTTTGGCCAAAGTAAAACGATATTATTATTTGAAAAATAAGTCACGTCATATCATAGAGTACATTAATAAATGTGAAAAATGCCTTAAATATAAAATAACCAAAACATACAAAAACCCCTATGATAATAACTGAAACACCTATACATGCTTTCGATATAGTAATTGTGGATACGATCGGTCCACTACCTAAATCCGAACAAGGAAACCAATATGCAGCAACTTTAATCTGCGATTTAACGAAATATCTTGTAATAATACCAACTAAAAACAAAAGTGCGAAAACAATAGCAAAAGCTATATTTGAAGAATTTATTGTGAAGTACGGTCAAATAAAGACGTCCATTACGGACATGGGAACAGAATACAAAAACTCCATAAGTGAAGATTTGTGCAAAAATATGCATAAAAAAAATATAACTTTAACCGTACATCATCACCAGACCCTAGGTACCGTGGAACGAAGCCACCGAACATTCAATGAGTTCATTCGTTCATACATATCAGTCAACAAAACACATTGGGATGTATGGATAAAATACTTCGTATATTGTTTTAAAACAACTTGACTATTGTCCATATGAGCTAGTATTTGGTAAAACTTCGAATTTAAAAAAACAATTTAATAATATAGAAGAATAAACCCACTTTATAATATAGAAGATTATGCTAAGGAATCAAAATTCAGATTAGAACAAGCATATAAAAGAGATAGATTAATGTTAGAAGAACATAAGATGAAACAGAAAAATATTATGACAAGAATATTTTAAATTTAGATTTAAGAATAGGAGACCAGGTTTTACTGAAAAACTAAACAGGTCATAAATTAGATTTTAAATATACAGGGCCTTATAAGGTAGAAAATATTAAAGAAAATAAAAACATAATAATTTCAAGCAATAAAAATAAAAAACGAATAGTACATAAAGATAGGTTAAAGATTTTTACTTCATAATCATTTTAATTTTCTCATAATATCTCAAGTATGAATATACCTTGAACAAAAACATAGAATAAAAACCTTACTCTATGAAGAAATACAAATATTTACTGATTCGATCTAGTAAACAAAACAATTTTTACTTTTGAATATGAATATGTCGATTTTGGATTATTTTCCTGCTCATCTTCCATTACTTCCCTCATGGTGGCGTGTGTCTTTCATTTCCTTGGAGTAGTCATAGTTTTCAACCTTTTCTCTCGAGCTTTTTTGTTACAATGCCCAATTTTCACAACTCCGTGTCACACCAATACATGCACACCTTTTTGGTATTTCTTAGCTACATACTCTAGCTATCTCGCTCTATGACATCTACTCCAAGGCTACGCAGAACAGAAGAATCTGTTTCACACTGGAAAACCACCTGACAATATGAGGTAAAAGGCACACGTATGAAAAGAACAGAAACACATCGGCTCCACAAATTGAGTCGTTTATTAGTAGGGGTACTCGTTACATCAATATGGCTCTTATACTAGTGTTGGTAATGTACAGTGTAATTTATTATAATAATTTGTAACGATACGACACGGCCTCCTTGACCTTCGCACGTCCTCGTGTGTTACAAAATATTTGGAAACAATATAGCAGATCATGTGAAGCTTAATCTGAAAAGATTTTCTTTTTCAAACAAGAAATTAAAATTCATTGTTTTTTTTTTTTTTTTTTTTTAAACTTGGTCACGCGGATGATAGAGGATACCCTTTAAATTCTTCAAACAACCATCGGACAGATGATTCCCAATGATTCACATGTTAGTTCTTCTCCGGGTCACTCAACAACACCGCATTGATAGCCCCCAGACATCTAACGAGTCAACACAGTAACTCGTGTACCCATTAACACTGGTGAGCCTACTTTGCGGTTTGACCCAAGTCTGATGCCCGGACGATCACATTGAAATCCATCAATGTCATTGTCTACTTGGAGTCCACCAATGCATCTATGACGTCTGTTTCAAAGTCTTCAATCACATTGGAATCCACCAATGCCGTTATGACGTCTGTTTCAACGTCTTCACTCTCACTACACATGTCCAACTCCTTGGGAATCTCTTCTTCTGGCATCTTGCCAAGATCGTTGACTACTTTCAACCGCGGTTAACATTCGTTTTAACATACTCATAACGCGTTCTACCTGCCCGTTGGCGCGACTGGCACCTGTTGCTATCAGGTGTAACTTAATTTTCTGCATGGAACAAAAATTGCTAAAACTCGATCCTGTAAAAGATGGTCTACAATGATTCGTGCTGGTACGCCAAAAACAGATATTGCTGACTTTACAGCATCTATACAGCGTTCACTATTAATATTTGTGGTGTGGTATAGATAAACAAATTTGGTAAAAGCATCCACCTGAACGACAATATATTCCTTTTGGTCCTTTTAACCAATTAATTTACCAGTAATATCGATATGTATCGTATGCCATGGAACATCTACCTTGGGTATAGGATGAAGCTCAATAGGTAACTTTCCTGACGGGGGTTTAGTCAATTTGCAAGTAATACAATTATCGACAAACTTTCGTGTGTATTTAGCCATATGGTCGAACCAATAAAATTCGTATATTTTGTCCAACGTCTTTTCCCAACCGAGATGTACAACAGCCTCATGGACATGGTTTACTACTGACCATCTGAATGATCTAGGGACAACTGGGAGACATCTAGTTTTCCCATTTCTTTGGATTTTGCGAAAAAGCAATTTGGAGCGTAACTCGTATGTTCTTGATACACTCTCCTCTACTTCATGATTATGAATTTTTGAAATAATTGACGATATCTCTTAATCTTTTTGTTGTTCCGCAAGGAGCCAATTGTCAGTTATTTCAGCCAACAAAACATGTTTATTTTTTGGACTTGTATAATCCTGGTTAGAAATTTTATTTGTTACCGGATTACGCGAGAAGAAACCAACATGAGCCATTTTGGCTCCCGGTCTATACTGGATATCAAAATTAAACGACTGCATATATGCCCACCACCGTTGAACTCTTGGTGTTAGATCGATTTTGTTTTTCGTGGCTTTCAAAGAATTACAATCGGTGTAAACTGTAAAATGCCGGCCATGCGAATAGTGTCGGAAGTGTTTTATGGGGGTCAATACGGAGTTAAATACGGCTAATGTCTCAAGCTCATACGAATGATATCGACTTTCAGTGGAGGATGTTTGTTTATTAAAATACTCGATGACATGAGGCTTATTGTCAATTTTATGGAGAAGAATAGCGCCGTAGCCATCCATACTGGCATCGGTATGCAATTCAATGGGGTATTGGGGATCAAATATAACAAGCACAGGCTCATCTGTTAATGCTTTCATAATTCTTTGACGAATTTGTTCATGCTCGGATTTCCAAGCAAAGGGTTTATTTTTGCATGTTAGATCATACAATGGCTTCATTACTACAGAAAACTGCGAAATAAATTGTCGAAAATATGACGCTAGACCTACAAATTGTCTCACTTGAGTAACAGACTGTGGGGGAGGTAAGTTTTGTAACGCATGTACCTTACGTGGATTGGGTCGGATTTCACCGTTGTTGACGAAAAATCCTAGATATTCCATACTTGACTTTACAAATGAACATTTTGTCACGTTAAATGAAAATCCAGCCTGAGATAAAATTTGTAGGACAGTACGCAACCTCCCGAGTGCTTCTTCTTTTGTTTCTGAAACAATTAAGATGTCGTCCATATATACGACGACATATAAATGAGCAAGCTCATCTAACGCTTTCATTACTGTGCGTTAGAACACAGAAGGAGCGTTTTTTAATCCAAAAGGCATGGTTAGAAACTCATATTGGCTCTCCGGAGTAACAAATGCCGTTCGCTCAATTGACTCTGGGTAAATAGGGATTTGGTGAAAACCACTTGCCATATCAAGACACGAAAAATATTTTGCGCCCCGCAACCTGGATATTTGATCATTTATAATCGGTAAGGGAAATTTCAGCTACGGTGTTTGCATTTAGCTCACAGTAGTCCACAAGAAGCATTGGGCTAGCAAAAGGAGAACAGCTAGGGCGAATTATATTTGCTTCCATTAATTCTTTAAGTTTGGTTCTTACGATTTCCTTTTCCTCTATTCTTAGCCGGTATGGTCGCCTTTGCACGGTCTTATTAGGATCAACCAAGCGAATTTCCAGCTCACCTGTACTGACTTGAGTTTATGGATAGCCATCAATAAAAGCGTTTGAAAATTCACCTAAAATCTTTAATAAATTTGACTTATCTACACCACACAACTCGGTTTTAATATTGGCAAGAAAATCACGATTCAAAGAAGATAAGGTGTAAACAGATTTCGTCTTATATAGTTTTAAAGAATTAATTGCTATCTTAACCCCAAAATTCTGAACTAGAATTTCACGACCAATTATTATGTCATAATTAATATAGCTATTAAGGACTACATGAAAAAGGACTTCAAGAGAATGTCCGTTGATAACAACATTTGCCGAAATTTGTAAAGTGCTTGTTACTGCATTGTCTCCGATACCTCTTAAAGCTACAACGTTATGGACTCGTCTGCCCGAAAATCGTTGAGACACAGATTCCTTCAGTAGTGAACATTTGGATCCAGAATCAAAAAAGAATGGGTATGACTCACCAGATGAAGTTAGAGTACCAATTGGGTCTACCAATTGACACAAGTTGACACGTTTCTCACTTGCTTTATTTTGAGTGGCAGACTCCTGTCGTCCAGTACAAGCAGTTGCAATATGTCCAGGACCTCCACACTTGTAACAAGTAACTGGCGTACTCCTTGCGCATGACGAGTGGCTATATCCGGTCTTAGATACCTGCTGGGGTTTTACACTGTTTTTTCTTGATCGGCAGTCAGCAAGTTTGTGACCCATTTTTCCACAAAAGTGACATTTAATGCATTTAATGGGTGTGTGAAGTCGCTGTCTCTTACTGGTAGGATTTTGCTCGGCGGTACGATCCTTTCTTTTAGCAAAATCAAATGCTCCCAGCTCATTTTGCAAATCGTTACGTGTTTTGATGTTGGCAGTGTAAACTGTTCGTTGCAGTCTACTATCAACATGGGCAGCATGCGACAATACGACCGACAAAGCGATTTGTTCTGTAGTCATCGACTTCCATTTCACCATAAGAGTCGTTAATAGTCGACTTGCATATAGTGAAATGCACTCGCCTTCTTTTGGTTTTCCATCCAGAATATTGAAAACCGTAGCTCCGGAGTCTCGTTTCCTTCAAACTGTTGCAAAAATAATTCCTTGAAAATTTGGTACGACATTCCAGAGAAACAAATTTGGGAAAGCCAGTTGGAAGCGTCACCTTCTAGAGCCTTACTAAGCGCAATTAGTAAAGCGCTACCATCCAAGGGGTTCTCGGCCAAAATGAGGTCCACGGTGGAGCACCAAGCTGCAGCACTAGCTTCAGTAGATTCAGAATTGAACTTCGGCAATACAACGCCATTTTTTTTCCTGGTGTCGACTGTGATTCTTTGACAGCATTTATAACCTCGATGAAATTGCGATGCTGCATTTCCAGAAGTGTATATATGCGGTCATCTACTTGGCGTGTAGGCGATCCCACTTCTGATGTCGTCTTTGGATTATATTCCTGCTCATCTTCTATTACTTCCCTCATGGTGGCGTGTGTCTTGCGTTGTAAAACTTTGCTGCAATTTTCACAACTCCGTGTCACACCAATACATGCACACCTTTTTGGCATTTCTTAGCTACATACTCTAGCTATCTCGCTCTATGACATCTACTCCAAGGCTACGCAGAACAGAAGAATCTGTTTCACACTGGAAAACCACCTGACAATATGTGGTAAAAGGCACACGTATGAAAAGAACAGAAACACATCGGCTCCACAAAATGAGTCGTTTATTAGTAGGGGTACTCGTTACATCAATATGGCTCTTATACTAGTGTTGGTAATGTATAGTGTAATTTATTATAATAATTTGTAATGATACGACAAATACATATATATATCATCAAAAATGCAAAAACAAAAAAAAATTTAGCTGTATAAGACAATTCTTAGAGAATTAAGAAAGAATCGAATATAAGACAGAATAATAAAGACAGGCTTTGCCTGCAGCAATTTTAAAAATATAATAAAGAAGAAATAAATAAAAGTGAAAAAAGAAATAATTACTTCTGGGTGGACATTTTAAAATAGGGATATATCCACATAAAAGACCAAATGACACTGGGTAGGTTCGGTGCTTGTTGTAAAAAAAACGCGACTTAATATCGAGCATTCTAGTAACCTTAGGTTTAATTTGACAACTCCTAGTGATCCAAGACTCGACAGGCACGTCGATTCGTGTAATAATAACACGAATCATTACTCCAGGTCATCACCACCCAGAAGCATACTAGTACACTACTATTGTAGCAGTTGTATATGTTACTTGGCATTGTAAAACTTTGCGGCAATGTTCGGATAATCAAAGTAAGCAAATTAGTTTGTTTTAGTCTCTGAGTGAAAATTTTATAGTATCGATATGTGTATGAAGAGCTCTTTAAATACGTAATTTTTGCAACTCTTGCTCAGCTCCTGGCTAGATCTCGGGGGACAAATTGTCCGACAATGAAAAGATCAGCGGCACTAGTTGCCCTACTACATGCTTCATATAATGCTTCACGATGCATTCCTTTAGTTGTGTGGACCGCCACCCTATAGCACCCTGACTTTTATGAATAGTTATATCTATTGAACCTATTACCAGAAACTGTTTCCTATCAATACTGACTTAGTTTACTGCGATTGCAAAAGGTTGGTCGTCTCCCTGTCGCACGATCTCCGTAAGCTCAAAAAACTTAACACGTTCCCATAGCGAAGGCCCAAAAAAAAAACTAAAACTAAAACTTTGAGATCTATGAACCTTGTTGAAAGAGCATTAAGATGGTGAGAACTCAAATCTCTAAAACAAGACCCAGACTGATTAATAGGAAGGGAGAACATGCAATGAAGGGTGGAACCTCCAATTCTGAAAGTTGCTTTTCCTGTGGGATCGCACAAGAGAATATTAACAGTCGCCGGTTTGTTACCTACTCTACGATTATACTTGACAGAGAGGAACAGAAAAATAGCAGAAATAAGCCTACTTTTGCAGATACCTGCCCCGCGACCTAAGAACTCATGGAAAATTTTATTGATTTTTACATTATGAAAAACATGAATGAGAACAGTTTTTTGTTTTATATTAAGAGACATAAGAATACTTGCCAAATTTTCACGGATATCATTTTCTTTCTAATTTTATTCTCCATGGCCCTTCTACGACCATCTTCTAAATCATCTAATACATTGTACTTATTAAAATCTATCCTAATAATATGCACCTGCTTATTGAAGAACTCCTCCCAATTTCTCCGAACCAACTTTACCAGCTCGTCTCTCCAAGGAAATTTCAACACAACTAATTCTCTAAAATAGTTGATTGTGCAAAGGTATCTCATTTGCGTAGTGTAGCCACTTCCATCGCGCAAAGGAAGACCTATAACCTCACTTTCTTCCTCATTCTTATTACTTCGGCGACACCAAATGCTAAACTCATAATCGGCAGCGAAATCAGTTAAACATAAATCCTCAAGAATATTTGGTCTTTTTATATAATGGTCAAGTAACCATTTTACAAAGATGGCAGTTAATTCCTGAGGCAAACTTTAATTGCTGTCTAGATTTAATTCTGTCAAATTTGTGTTTATAAAAATATCTTGTTACTAATATTGGATATAGACATCCCTGGAAAACAAAAGACAGCTTTCTGAACAGATACTTCAGTGCCGCAAATGAACTTGTAACAAAAATAGTGCACCTTTTGCCTGATGCTTAAGTTGCAACACTTGCAACGGATTCCCGTATCATGGAAATACTTCATTAGAATTTATTTATGACTTGAATGTGCATATTGACTCGATGCACAGAAAGAATATGTGATTTATACGCATTAACCCGAATTTCTGCGACACTAATTTTGAGGAAAGTTTTTAGGCTTTTTCAAGCTAGACCTAAAGGCAAGTAAATATTCCTCATAGCTGAGGTTTACATTTTCATTAAAAGAAAATTTTCAAATCTACTCAAGTGGAACACTATATCAAAAGAATAATTGATATTTAAATGGAATTGAATTTACTGAAAATTTTCACGATGATGCAAAATATTTTCAGATTCTTCGGGAAGGGGCTTCAGAATTTCTGTCTGGGGCATTATGAGAACCGACAGATTTCTTGTCTAACTTTTCGGAGGCACCTAAAAATATGTGTATGTATGAGTCTCTTTCAGCCAAAACATCCCTTTTTGGTGAAACTCAATTCGCCAAAAATGCCTTACAACAAAATTTTTACCAACAATTCCGCCCTGACTCTTCATTACTTTTAACAATTCCCTTTGAATATGACCAAAATACCTTGCACAAATAACCCGATCTGATATAATAAGATGAGCCATTTCACTAAATTGCAAATTAGCTGCCTGTCCACTTTATCTCGGCAGTCGACAAAGTTATAAAAAAGAGGCGAGTCCAAATTGCCTTATCGTTGCCATAACTTTTTTGTTCAACGCTAACACTTCTTATAATCAAAAAATAATATATGTGTTTTGAAACCTTCTCTATACACATTCCTAAGCTCAAATCTAATAATGCAGAATATAACCGCTAATTCTTCACAATCTGAATATAAAATCATATCTAACGTTCCTTGCCCTTCTCCTGAAGCTATCGTTATAATCCAGCAATTATGCTAGCGTCATTTGAATATTTTCAAGCATTGTGTCTTGCCCACCGGGGTTGAGTTCCTCGGATTGGGACATTAACAACGCTTTGCCGCTCATGGCCTGTTGCCTTATTATCCATAGAAGGAATTCGAGGAGAAAAAAACGTTCATCTAAAAGGGCTGAAATCTTTAAGGCAGTCTGGCAATACTGGAATCTCTAGACCATGTGAAATGGCAAATTTATGTTTTGTTTTCTTCGGCGTGCCAATGTGTTGTGCGCCCGTTCAATAAGCTATATTCCTATTTCTTAATCTTCCTTTTTGAGACTGTTGAGAAGCTGAAAGTCTATTTAAACGCGGCATATGACATTAAAAATATAGTACAAATTGTTAAAATGATCAAAACCGAAGGAAAATGGCCAAATTAAGAAATATGTGAATATGAAAAATATTTTTGAAAAATTATAAATTTGCAGATTTTCTCTATATAATTTACTAGAACCATTATTGTAAATTATACATACCAAATTTACAAGTTCGAAATTTTGTGTCCGTAACTTAGAGAAAACTAGAAAGATGGACTAACTTCGGCCGTGCCGAAGTTCGTATACCCTTGCAGATTTTCTCTATATAATTCACCAGAAGCATTATTGTAAATTAAACATACCAAATTTACAAATTCAAAATTTTGAGCTTGAGGAAAAAAATTTTTCATACAAAATTTTTTTTTGTACCGATTGTTCCTATAGCAGCTATATGATATAGCCAACCGATTCTGATAAAACTTGATTAAAGTATTAAGAAGTATATTAAACTCACAAATATCAAATTTCGTGGCATTCCCGGTTGTGCCCGGAACACTATAGCTCTGAGTGGCTTTTTTAAACCTGATATAAAGGTGTGGAAGGCATCGGCTCTAACAAATCAGGGTCCTCCTACTCGTGTGATATTAAAATCTTGTTTTTCACTAATGTCAATCTTTTCTCAACCTCAACATAGTATTGCATAAGGGGCATGTCACCCTGTCTGATTATATCTAAGTTTTCAATAGGCGCAAGAATATTTTGTCGGAATAGCTGCAATCTAATCAGAAAATTCTGGCACGAACTTTTTTATGCCTAGCGGTATATCGCTCCCGATACCTGGTGGATCGGGCACCTCTTGGTATGCAATGATTGGGGGTGCTGCCACCCGCAAGATCTGTACCCGAGCGTCAAGCGGTTTTATCTGAGGCTGCAACTGATTTCTTTCTTTCGCCAATGCCTGTCTGGCGCCATTGTCCACAAGCGCTTAGATTTCCATGATGTTACCAAACTGTTGTTCTAAATTCCAGCCAACCTGTTCCTCTTCCAAACTATCTTCACTTTCGTATTCGAATTTCACTTCCCTATAATCGTTTACCCAACTTATTTGCCGATGGTCAACACTTACACAAATATGCTCTTGCCAATCACACTTGATCGGCAGTTTTCGAATGCAATAGAATGGAGTTTTATGCTATGGAAAATTCCGATATAGTAAAAGTTTGCAATGGCAAATTTATTTGGCTTAAATTTCACTTGTCAAAGTGTTTGAGTTCCCTTGTCAAACTTACCTGCTTATGCTTTAACTATATTTATTATTATTATAAGGAATACTTTATTTCAGATAAGTTTTAGCATTTCATAAGTGTGGGTGATTAACATGAAACAAAAATAAGAATTAATACAAACAATACATAATGAAGGGGAAAAAATAAGCAAAAAACCCATAAACTATACTCTAACTTAAAAACTTTTTTGGTTATATGATGTATGTGGTCTGCAAAGTACAGCTTTTTATCTAATATGACGCCTAAATACGTAACATTATTATCCCATTCAATGTCTACCTGGTTAAGCTTAATACAATTTGATGATGGAATGTAAATATTTTCCTCGTAAAAAAGATTGCTCGAGTTTTGTCCGCATTTACGAGGATTTTTTATTTATTAAAGTATTCAACGAGAATAATAAAAGCTACTTGGAGTGATTCTGAGATTTCATTAGCGAGGATTCCTGATCAAAGTATTGCAATGTCTTCCGCAAAAATTGAAGCAGTACATCCCCTTGGCTTAGGGAAATCAGATGTATAAATATTGTATAATAATAATGGGAAAGACAAGAACCGAGAGCACAGCGAGACTGTGCCTCGCCTATATGGACTGCAAAATATCGGTTAGTCAGGAAACTTCGTACTATTTTAATTATTTGCATCGGGTAATGTAGGAGATTCATTTTGTAGATAAGTCCTTCGTGCCATACAGAGTGAAATGCCGCTTTAATGTCTAGTAAGACCATACTTGTGGATTTGGAACTACTGAAGTTTGACTTAACAATTTTTTAATTCTACATAAGGGATGTAGTGTATTGTGCTCGCGTCGGAAACCAAACTGTTGGGGAGGTAAGACGTCATTATTTTCTGTATAATCAAGTAGCCTTTTCTTGATCACTTTTTCAAGAACTTTGCTCACTTAAGAGAGCGGGCTCAGGAGGCTTGTTCGCTTTTGGGATAGGAATAACTTTGGAGAGTTTCCACTCTCGGGGAAAGTAGGCTAGACGAAGGCATTGGTTTATAATAAAAGTCAAAAATGTAAGACCTTTTCGAGGCAATGCTTTAAGGCATAGATTTCCAATATTGTCTCAGCCGGGGGACTTCTTGGCGTTAAGAAGTTTTAGGACCAATGAAATCTCTTGGATATCAGTTAAATAAGATTCTTCCCAAAAACAGGTAAAGAGTCCAATGCGTCTATGAATGTGGTGACCTCAGAAATTGTAAAAGGATCGCTTAGATTCCTCAAATAGGAATGATGTGGGCGCAAGTTGATGCCAATAACTCTGTTTTTCTGTTCTGCGATTGCAAACTTTTTTTGGTCATGTTCCAAAATGGGAATGCTTATATTTTTCTTCTTGATTACTTTTCATAGTCTCCAAAAGGGGGAGAAGTTTGTGTCAAGAGAGGATAGGAGATTATTCCAATTCTCATTTCTGAGTTTGGATAATTTGCTACTTATGAGTTGACTCAGAAATCTAACTTGGACCAGGTCGGCTCTATTTCTGTGTCTTAACCAATTCCGGCGATGCCGATTTCTATGCTTAATCAGTGTTATTATATTATGGGGCAAGGCTTTTTGGGCTTGGCGGACTTCTTTTTTCGGGATGCTGCGTTCTTTTGCTGTAAGGATGACGGAGTTGAAGTCATTTATAAGCTTGTCTATATCGGCTCGGTTGCAAGCGATGAGAGGCTCACATACATGTAGAAGATGTAAAGAATCCGCACTATCATTACCGTGTTTAATTGATGTATTACTGCTAAGCCAACTTTCGGTTAGTAGAAAAATATCAGTGTTATTCCTACTAAGGAAATCGAAAAGCTCATCTATTTTGTTTTTAACGTTAATCAAGTTATAATAGAGAGATTATTAAACATTATGTGAGAAACTTGAAGGCCAAAGAAGTTAAAACTTGAAATTGGACTTCCTTTGATTTACAGTTCCTTAAATTCCTTATGAGGTTAAATGTCAGGGTCTTAATTTCCTCTATAAAGAAAAGCTCTTCCCTAGCATTAGACGTATTATTACTAACTGGTTTTACCCACGTAGCGATTGGGTGAGGACTAGACTGATTAAGAGAATTAGGAAAAATCTTAGAAATAGCAAGCTGAGGGGGGTTAAAAACATTATTAGATTTTGGCTTACTCCGTTGGAACGTTAGTGCGATCTTAAATTAAGATAACTAATCCTACTAATCCTTCCGGACTTTCAGTGGTGTTGTGATTTCTTTCGCAGATTCCGCAGTATGAGTTGACTTCGCATTGCTTAGGTCCATGTCCAAACATTTGGCAATTGTAGGATACACTTTGTTTTTTGTAATGATTTGCTCAAGTTCAGCATCGTTGTCACTTAACTCAATATCATCGTTAGAGGTCGTTAATGGTTGTTGCGGCGAGTAATAGTTAGAATTGGAAGTCGAACGCTGACCAGTGTCTATTTTTAGAACTTTCTTTTTTTCTTGGGCGACATAACGGTGTTCCCTGCAGATAAAAGTCTCTTATTTGCTGGAATTTTGGTTTTTGGCTTTTTTCTTATGGTTTTTGTTTTTAATTGTCGTTTTTGAGGTGATGCGTACGTACGTCTGTACTGGCAGAGAGTTTACTCAAGAATGATTTAACTATATTAAAACTTGATTAGACTCTTATCCGTTAATTTAACATCCCGGGATGGGACACACGGTAGTTGGACTAGCAACAACTTTTCAGCAGGAGCAATCAAAGATTGATTATGTTGGGAGACTTAACTTCGTCTCCTTTGTGATTACTGGCCTTGTGGCTCAGCACTTCAACTTTAGGAACCAAGACCAGGTTCAGCTACTTGTCGTCACTAGTACAGAGCACTGAACTATATTCTGGCGCGTCAGCATTGCTTACATAATATTACTTGGTAGCTACAGTGCTCACCTTTATTTCTTAATACCTAGACTTCTTAATTCCTAGTCGTTTAAATGTTAATAGAAGAGTGCCCTTTGCGAAAACTTTTGCACCGTTGTCTGTGTGGACGCTGGCAGCCGCCTCAATGATAATAATGATGCCGTCGTCAACGACGTACCAATCTGTCCATTAGACGAGCTGTGGAGTGGGACTGCATTTATAATGTCAATATTGTAATGGTTCTTTAATATAGAAGTAATGGTCTCAGAGCGGAAAGCGGCCTCATTGTCGCAGTATATTGAGTTTTGATGTTGGGAAACATATTTAAAATTTGTAGCAAGGAGCCTCAATTATTGTTCTGGATGCAGGCCTCGGTAGATGAGTTGTCTAAGCGGCCCAGTCATTTAGGCAACTGAACAACAAGGACCCGGGTTTGAATCCCAGGCTAGTGCATGGATGTAGTATTCGTCTAAGCCGAAGGCCTTAGTTGCCAGTGCTTGTAAAACATAGTTAGGTTGACAGTTTACAACTATATCCTATACTTTAATAATAATAATAATAATATTGTTCTGGACATCACTGGTTTTACCAGTGCGAATTTAGAGACATGTCTACACAAGTTAAAAAATATTTTTGGTCAGTTGCGACGATGTCTATGTGTAACATCTCGCCAGTTTTGTTAGGAATGGGTGTTTCACCAAGTATATGCTTTTTCGGGTACCTGTCATATTTTGCTTGGGTGCAAACCTTGCAGTTCGCTACCACTTCTTTGGCTATGTTGCCCATTCTGGAAAAGTAATGGCCACGAAGGATTTGCCTTCGTCTTCCTGAGCCGCTCTGTGCGCCCTATTATGTTCAGCAGTGACGATTTCTAATTGTTCGTTTTTATCTGTAATGTACTCAACGAGATTTTTGCAATATCAAAGTTTGGTACTAGAGAAATGGGAAATAAATTCGTGCTGTGAGCTTGCTAGTGTGAGGAGATCGCAATGTATGGCGATTACGACTTCCGTGCTTACAACTTCTTTAAGTATGTGAAATTGAACAAGTGGCGTGTTTTGCTTTGAAATAATAGTAAGTTTTTTCCTCTAGACTGATTTGGTTTCTGAAGCAGTTCAATGGTTTATCCGTAGATTTGAAGCATCTGCTACAAAATTTGCTTTACCTGGTTAATTGCAAACTTTGGCATTATGTTGGTCGATGTAGGCCTTCCACCCCTTTATTTTCGCGTTAGTGTTCTTATCGGCCACAGCGAAGGTGAGGGGCTGGTGGTCAGTGAAAATGTTAATTGCCCTGGAACCAAAAAGAAAGTTCTGTAATTTACCTAAAGCTCAAACAATAGTCGGCAACACCATTTCGTTGGTAAAGTAATTTAACTTTGCATTTTTCAAAGTACGAGATATCATAATGATTGGACTGACTTTTTGAGATAGTACCACGCCAATCCCATTGGCAGAGGCATCGGTGGTCAGGTCAAAGGGCTTTTTGAAATCGGGGTACATTAGAATGATGTCTTGCGACGCCGAAATGTTACGTAAACCAAACCGTTTCAGAATGTCTGTTATTGGACGAGCTATAGCTGCAAAGTCTTTTATGAAGACCCTGCCAATCCTATGCAATATCTGACTTTATAAACGATTTTAGGTATGGGATATTCTTGAATGGCCCTGACTTTTTTGAGATCGGATTTTATCCCATCTTTACTTACTATAAAGCCAAGATACTCTATGCTTTCCTTAAAAAAGTAAAGCATATAGTCTTTTTCTTAAGGTTTGCCAGAATCAAGGGAATTCTGGGCATTGTGTAAAGGTCAGGGATGGTTCTTTAATTGAGTTTCCTGAAATCAATGACCAACCTCATTTTTGGGTTACCATAGGCATTTGCGCCTTTTTTGTCAACAACCCAAGTTGGGCTATTATATGGTGACCTTAATGGCCTGATAAATCTATTTCTTGCTTGACCTCACCGTTTACGAAGTCTGTAACGCCAATTAGATTTGGGTAGGGTCTGACGTATACAGGTTTGTTGTCTATTGTACATTGAGTTCAAAGAGTTTTCTTTCTCTTAAGAATTATGTTCTTAAAATCTTTTTTAATGGGGGCCGGAACCACGATGTAAATTTCACTAATATGAATGACATTAGTGAAATTTACATCGGAGCAGCTTTAGTATTGAATTTTTTCAGACGTTCCCTGATACTCTAGAGTGACCCTTGCTGAGTTTAACTTTACTCCGGTTAACAGATTCATGTTAACAGGTTCAATCCTATAACGACATCAAACGAGCTGAGAGTGTCTAGTAAAAAAACTGGAGAGGTGTGCTCGAAAATGTTCTTGAGGCACTTTTGTTTAATTTCGGAGGAACCATAAATTGATTTCACTGAGAATGACTTGGCGAATGGCATTAAGGTCTTTTGCTCCTTAATGTAAATTTTTGCCGCTCCTGTCTCGTTTAGCATTTTTAGTGTTCTCCAGCCAGCAGTCCTTCAATGAACGGTAGATGGAACTGACCTCTTAAAAATGGATAGAATTCTCGCTTTGGGCGTATTCATTTTCGCTGTCAATATCATTGACTTTAGCTGCTTGCTGTTTTATCGTATGCTGCCTTATCTTTTTCAGAATCTTGCTGTACAATTTTATTCAGACGATGTCGTCTTGGGCCTGTTATGGGAGGCTGTCGTTAAAATGGCAAAATTTCATTTCTACAGATCTTGCGGATCATCTCTACTTCAATTTGATGAATTACGCACGCTTATTTGCTTGATATCAGCAGTAATCAACTCGCGACCTCTTTTTCCACTTTCAGAGAATCCGACAGGTCTCGATCTATTAACGCCTGAACTGTGCTCCATTTCGTACGTTCATCGAACCTGATCTCACTCAGCTTAACAAGGATAGGCTGAATGGGTGGCAGTAAGTCACATAATACCAGCAGATCTTCTGGGAGCGTTGGCAAAATGAGTATTTGACATTGTTGCAGCAAAGAGCGAAGTGACGGACTCCAAAGCCCAGCGTCCAGGTCGGAGATGTGGTTCTGGTGAAGGACGAAAACTTGTTGCCACTCAAGTGGCCGCTCTCTAAATTGCTTCAGCTTGTCAACGGAAAAGATAGCGTACCTCGAGTAGCTGACAATAAAACCGCAAAGGGTCAATCGAGAAAAGCTGTGGCCAAGCTGTGTCTGCAGCCTCTCAGAGATAATGTTGAACCCCAAAGTTCTCCAACGGGGGGAGTATGCTCGAGCCACCAGCAATGAATTTACTTATGTCTAAAAGCTATGTATATTCCATTATCTGCTAAGAGAGCCGTGGGCATACACCAGCACCAGGTACTTGCTCTCGCGCTCTTCATTCTGTTTCATCTCTTTACGTCAGCACGAGCGACTTAGCTCCACCGACTTTTAATGCAGGCAGGTCGGCTCTGCGGCCCTCTGATGCATTAGAAAAGTTTTTATACCCTGTACCCATAGGGCACAAGGTATATTAAAGTCGCTAAAATGTATGTAACGGGCAGAAGGAAAATTTTCCGACCCCATAAAGTATATATATTCTTGATCAGTATCAATAGAGATGTCGATTGAGACTTGTCCGTCTGTCTGTCCGTCTGTCCGTCTGTCTGTATGAACATTGAGATCTTGGAGACTATAAAAGATAGAGCAACCAAATTGTTTTTGTAGATCCGTATAGTGTGCAGGCAGATCAAGTTTGTTTCAAATTTTTGCCAAGCCCACGTCCGCCCCCCGCAAATTAGAAAAAACTATAACTAGAGTTCTATTAAAGCTACAGTAATTATATAGCAGTAATATGTACCATCTGACCGATTTTGACCGAAATCGGTTAATAAATATCGGAGAAAATACGTATATATGTTTTGTACTGAAATTCTATGGGCAGCAGTTTGGGCTTATTGCGAGAATTTTTTCAAAAATTTATATTCAATTAATGGGGATTTGGAAGGAGTCTGTTTAAATCAAATATCCTTTTTTGGTATAGGGTCGGCAGAGACAACTTGCTTGCTTCATTTACTTCTCTGTATGAAGTAATCGCAACTGGCCGTGGCTACTGCGTTTCCAATAGGTAAAGTTAAAAGAGTGCTGTTTACTTGACTACAACGGTTCTTTTTCGTTCCCTTTTTCTGCTTCGCCATGGCAACTAGCGGCTGATTTCTTTTCACTTTTTTCGATAAGGATCCAAGAATGGCGGATATTGAGAAGATACAGCACCTGCGGTCATGAAGGATTCGGCAATGGATACCATACGTTCGCTGGAAATTTGTGACGCGAATTATAAAATGCTAAACAATCATTTTAATAATCAACGTCTTGTTTTTCAGGCACATATTATGGACATTTTAGGGCTCAAGAGAGTAGAGGCTGGCTCTGCTACAAAGTTACGTTTGTTTGTGGACAGATCAATGCTCATATGTGTGCATTGCAAACAATAGGCAACGCTGAGCAAATTGCGGGAATTATTATTGTGCAATTGTTGCTGCAAAATTTGGATTTTACAACGCAAATCAAATGGAAGGAATCACTCAAACCTCGTGAGATACCATCGTGGGTGGATTTTGTATAATTTCTGGAGAATTGAACGTTGGAGAATGTTGATTATGCAATGGCCTCTTACGCGCCTTGTAATCAGGTTGGAAAGAACAACAAATTTAATAATCGCAACCACACATTTTTAGTATCCGATTCAAATTGCTGTGTTTTTGTGATAGTTCGGGCCACTTGATTTATCGTTGCACCCAGTTCTCCAACTAGTCCCCCGCTCTCCACTATAAGGAGGCAATGAAGTTAGGATTGTGCATTAACTGTCTAAAAAAAGGGCATCATTATCGAGCGTGTAATTCGGGTTCTTGTAAAAGCTGTGGCGTCAAGCATCACACTTTGCTGCACAATCCTTCCTCAGCTGTCATCAATATCTCATTGCCAGTTTCTTTTCCAGCCTCCTCTACTGCTCTTGTTGTTCAAAATCCTAGTCCAGAGATGGTGCTTTTGGCGACTGTCATTGTTTTAATTAAAAATCGTTTCGGTGCATTGGTTCCTTGTCGAGCGTTGCTAGATTCAGGATCATAGCTTCATTTTGTCACATCGCGTTTGGCGCAACAGTTACAGCTCAAACGGATAAAATTCAGTTAGCGTATCAGGCATAGGTGACACCAATTTTCATACGGAAGGATATTCTGCAAATCTTTCTTTACATTCTCAATTTTCCGATTTTGAAACGCATCTGACCGCGTTAATTGCTCGGAAAATAACTGATGACCATCCAAAATACTCGTTCAACGCCAGTAGTTGGGGCATTCCAGCTAATATTCGGCTAACTGATCCAGAATTTTTGAAGTCCCAACGAGTGCACTTATTAATGGGAACCAGTCTGTTTTTTGATCATTTGTGCGTGGGACAAATTAATTTAGTGTCAGGATTGCCCCTGTTGCAGAAGACTCAATTGGGTTGGGTAGTTACTAGAAACTACCACAAAACTCGCCATTCAGCTGCCTTAGCCGTGCCGGCTCTGCCTTTACGTAAATTCGGAAAATATCATTAGAGCGCAAATTATATAAACCTCAAATCAAAAGCCAGTATTCAGATTTTATAAAGGAATATCTTGACTTAAGCCATATGTCTCTTGTTCAATCGGATGCGCTAAGTCAATGCAAGTATTTCTTACCTCATCACTGTGTACTAATGGAAAATAACGAGTTGTGTTTGATGGTTCTGCTGCGACGAGTTCAGGATATTCGCTAAACGATGTCCTGATGGCAGGTCCTACCATTCAAGCAAAGCTGTTTGCCACTCTTCTTCGTTTTCGCACATTTCCTATAGCACTCACAGGCGATATTTGTGAAATGTATCGTTGCGTAAAATATGATTGTTCTGACAGCTACCTACAATGCGTACTGTGGAGAGATTCTCCGAAGGAGGAGCTGCGAGTTTACAAGCTGGACACGGTAACGTACGGTACAAAGACAGCTGCTTTTCTGTCCATACGTTCAATGCGTCAGTTAGAATCCGATGATGATTATGTCGATGATTTAAGCACTGGTGGTTCATCTGTATTGGAAGTGCAGAAAATCATGCGACAAACAGTTTCTCTGCTGTCGAAGGGTCGATTCCAGCTTCGCAAATGGTGCTCAAGCGATGCGTCTGTACTACAGGGCGTTGCAGATAAGGACAAAGAATCGCTGCTAAAGTTCGACGACGGTAGCAACATCACAAAGACACTTGGTTTAGCATGGGATCCTGCATCGGACTGTTTGTTATTTTCTTATTCACCTATCAGCGTGCCTTCTAAGCTCACAAAGCGCACTGTTTTGTCGGCAATTGCTCGGTTTTACGATCCTCTCGGCCTGTTGGGACCTGTCATTACAAAAGCAAAGATATTCTTGCAGCAACTTTGGAGAGAAAAGCTCAATTGGGACGAAAGCCTTCCAGCCAATTTAGCTGGATGGAGTTGTTTTCATGTTCCTGCTACTGCTCGTCTGATTTATCTATCATGCTCTCGTGAATTCAAAACGATGCATCCAAGTTCAATATATTCGTCTCAAATCGAATATTCGAATCGAGCTATTCAGGAGTTAACCACTGAGATGCACTGGCATCATGTTAATACATCATATATCGATATTACTTGATCTCATATTTTTATTGGATTTATCCAACAGTTTAGTTTCCAGGATTGACCCACTTGTTCTTCCAGAAGTCAAATTTCATCCTACATTAAATATAGCTATTGACCTTTCATTTCATGAGCCGATTTCTTGTACTAATTCGGTCTCAAAAATTCGCTGTTTTCTTAAGGCTGACTTTGTCAGACTTAATAATCTCATTCTTAATAATGATTGGTCATATTTGTATAGTTGGTCACATATGGATTCCGCTATTCAATACTTTTAAAATGTGCTTGACTCGTTTTTTAAAGTTTGTATTCCTCGTGAAATCGGTTCGTTCTAACAGACCGCCCTGGTTCACTTGGGAGTTGTCTAACTTACAAAACATCAAATCAAGACATTAAAACAAGTATAAAAAAGCAGGTCGCCCATCTGATATTAATCTGTATTCTGTTGTCCGTTCGAATTACACGGTTCTTAACACTAAATGCTATAAGGATTATCTTCGGTTTAAAGTTCAGTTTTCGCAAAATCCTAAGCTGTTTTTTAACTTTGTCAATACTAAACGTAAGACATCCCATCCTGTTTAAATTTTGAAAATAAGATAGCTGACACTGATCAGGCCATTGCTGATATGTTTGCTGACGGGATTCCTGGGTGTGTACTAAGATTTTGTGCTGATGCTTTATGCAAGCCGATTCTTAAGTTATTCTCCTTGTCTGTTGAAATGTCCTCTTTCTCGATTATGTGGAAGGAATCTTTTATCATCACAAAAATGGTAATAAGTCCAATGTTTCAAAATATAGGGGTATTTCCAAATTGTCTGCGATTCCAAAAGCATTTGAGAAAATAATAACTTCTCATTTCTGTACATCTATAGTTTCACTCTGGGTCCGCTGCTCTTAACCCTCTTTATCAACGATCGTTCCTCCGTCATGCTACATTCTCGAGTGCTAATGTATGCTGGAGATGTTAAGCTATGCCTTAGTTTCAAAGATATGGTTTCGCCCAGTCGATTACAGGCTGACCTTAACAATTTTCAGTATTGGTGTCAATACAATCGTTTGAATTTAAACACTGCAAAGTGTAAGGTTATGACATTTAATAGAAACTGTCCTCAACTTATAACCTATTTCATAAATAATTCTCCATTAGAACGTCTAAATGTAATGAACGATTTGGGTGTACTCATGGACCATAAATTGACTTTCAAACATGGGAGATGTTTCCACAATTGTTGGCAAAGCAATGGGTGTTCTTGGATATATAAAGGGATGGTCAAAAAAATTTTTGACGGTCCTTATACTACAAAAATCCCCTTTACCGCCCCATTTTGGAATGTCGTGTTTGGTCACCTCAATATGAGTCACACCAAATGATAATTGAATCTGTGCAAAAGTAGTTTTTACTATTTGTTCTTCGTGGTCTGAACTAGGATCACAACATCATGCTTCCCTCGTACACAAGTAGGCTTCTTTTGATTAACCTCCCCTCCCTTACTAATCGTAGAATTATGCTTGGTGTAGTTTTTATGCACAAGCTCCTACATGGTGATGTAGACTCGCCTGATCTATTGACCAAAGTAGAATTCTCTGTTCCTTTCAAGCCTACTAGAAACCATCTTCTTTTATTCCTTAAACGCTGTACTACTAACTTTTCTTTGCATGAACCCTTTCGAGTTCTTTGTTCTGACTACAATCGCCTTTACCGACTGATCAGTTCTGAGATCTCTCTTCCCAGTCTAAAAGCGTCTATTCTTTCCTATATAGCTCGTAATTAGCTATAGTTTTCGTTTACTTGTCTGTACGTTTGTGTTCCCCGCGACTCGTGCCGTCCGTTATGCGGCTTGCGCCGCTCGGTCGGTTGGGCGAGAGGAGTGGCAATTATTGCTTCCGTTGGGATTAAAAAAAAAATGTTCCTACTAATCTCAACCCAGCAGATCTCCTGTCGATGGTAGCATCGCCGTGCGAATTGCAAGCATCTACAATGTGGGCTCATGGACCAGCTTTTTTGCTCGATAGTGCAAGTGCATGGCCTGCAGCCTGGTTATATACGATCTCCTGGTCACAGTAGGCCAACTGTCTTAGGAGTTGGTATACCGGAATATCATCTTTCAAAATAATTTTTTATTTCGATCTTAGCATCACGATTCCCTTATATCCCTGAACTATCATTTCGACCCCTTTTACCTGTTTCTGACTTAAATGGGACAGTGCTAACCGACTTCCTTCTTTCCTTCAAAAACTGTGCAGACATCTTGAAATTGTTTTATCCAATCCTTAACAGATTTAATATTTTCTGAAACTGAGTGCCATTTTTTTTTACCTTCATGTCAACACTGCCAAGATTCGTTCTTCCCGACATGGCGTCAAACCCCATGTCCTCATCGGAAACTACATGAAATTCAACTTCTGCCTTAACTTTGTCAATGATCACCATTATAGAGAAACTGCCAAACGTTAAAAATTTCGCATCACAATTGATTAACTCCTAGCTTCCGAAAAACACTTCGACGAATTAAGTATAGATCTGATACTGTATGAATGAGCCCTTCAAATTCAATGTTCTCATAGCTGACTTTCTTTAGTTCTAATCCAGACAGAGTGAACGTACTCGAATGATCTTCAACTTAATTACGTTGAACAACATTTTCTTGCTTCTCTCATTCAATCTGTGTTTCGATATTACATTGAGCTGCACGATGACCTAGCTGCCCATATTTGAAACAATTTCTATCAAACTTAGGACAGTCCTTTCTCAAATGAGATGAATCTCCGCAACCGAAACATTTTCGCGCTTGCGCCTGTTCCGCCTGTGCTTCAACTGAACCATATGCCCTACATTCAAATCTGTTTGTTGCTTTATATGAATTGCGTCACTTCTTATAGTCTTCAATTTGAAACTTTAACTCTGAAATCATGCGAGCCTGGAATAACATCATTTTGTTAGTTTATGTATCCGGAATACCTTTAACGAAGTACTCTATCAGGCTGTCCTCATCTACGTTTACCGGCTAAACAATTTCCATTAATGCGTATAAATATTCATTTAGTGTTTCGCCTTTCTTCTGTTGGTGCTGATGACACTATCCTCTTCGTCTTTCAAAGTAAGCCATGATCTCTCGGGTCTAGCTAAGTTTCCACGTTTAGAGCCCGAATCTCTTTAATTTCCATGTCGATTACTATGACTGAATATTTCGCAGGTGTATGTGTGTTGTATGTTGTTGCCACCAACACTGATAAACTACTGTACACTTCTCCAGCCATTTAAACAGCCTCCTTTGGGGCCGCCTTAAATCGATTTTTCAACATTGTATCAATTTTGCAAACGGAGTAGTTGTTGCCACAATCCTCTCTAGCACCTTACTCTTCTCCAGCGCTCTCTATTGTGCACTTCGACCCGTTCCGGCTTTGCATTTTGATTGCTGGTGTATTCCAATGGTACCTTCTTCGGCCTCACTTCTCACGATTGTTGTGTAATGTGCTGCGAAAATTTCAGAACCCTCGCACTTGAACGGCAGCGTCACTTGCTATCTCACTCCTTCTCAGAATTTCACAAGTTTCGTCGAATTTGCGAAATTCAATAACAGTCAATATTAAATGTATCACCTTTAATCTGTCATCCCAGATCGACTTTACTTCCCCGTGGATAGACGTGTTTTCTTGAGCTCTTGCTAACATCTACTGTTTTCGCCAATAACAATCGCGATTGATTTAAATTCTTGTTGTAAAATTCGGTGTACTTTCTCTGTTTTCCTTTACTCTGTTTTCATCGCTTTTGTTCCTATTTTGTTACTTACAAACGCAAAAACAAAAAAATATATTAAAATTATTCTTTCGCACAACAACAAAGATTTTATATCATTGTTGTTGCGCTTTTTTATATTTTCTTTTGTTCTTGCATTTGTAATCTTTACAGTTGCAAGTTGCTCTCGTGTTCTCGCCCACGCATTGATATTGCATGTGCAGTGTTTGTGGCTCTCCCGCTCTTTACCTTTTTTCTTTTGCTCGCGCTCTGCTCTATTTTCTATCTCGCGTGATACGTGTGTGTGTTTTCTCTTAGTTTCTTTCTATTTTCTCTGCAAGTTTGACCCAAGAATCGAATTCAACTACTGAGTGAGTTTTTTCTTTGGCCTTTTATTTTATTCTTTACCAATTTACATTTTTATTTTTTTATTAATACTAAATTTCATAAAATGTCTGACTGCTCAAGCAACAAATGTTTGAACCCCCCTGCACCCCATACCGTATTTTTCTCATGTTGGCTGTGTGATAATGTCATGCATGTTAAATGTGCGGGCTACACAGCCAAGGTAAGGGATAGTTTGGAGCACGTAGGGGAGCTTAAATGGGTCTGTGACTCATGCCGAGAAATCGAAATTGAAATGAGGGTTTTCATGAGGCAGACCAGGGATGGATTCAAAAAACTGTCCACTGGTTTTCGTAAGCTCTATGATGAGTTTAACGGTATGGAAGCAGAATTCAACAATTATAAAATGTTGAATGAGTCTCCGAAGCGTAAAAAAACCAGTGCGCTGATTCCTTCCATGCATCTGCCTGTCCCCAATTTGAACTCGGCCAGAGCACCACATTCTCCATTGCTACAACCAAACCCACAGCAGCTTATTTCGTTTACCACTCCCGTTCCGCAAGGCGATCGTAAAGATGAGGGTGTTCCTCCGAAGAAACACATATTTATTTCTAGGCTTGATCCCGAACATTCGTCGGATGACGTCTTAGCTTTCATTAAGACAAAAGTTCAAGCCAACAAAATATCAGTGGAAAAATTTAAATTTAATTATTCAAGAGAGATCTCTTCTTTTAAGTTAATTAGTGTCCTGGTCGAACTGTTTGACTGTATTTGCAGTAACAGTTTTTGGCCGGATCACATTTTAGTTAAAGAGTACACGGCCAAAAAGAAAACTCGAGATCCGGTTAGGCTTTCTATCCCCGCCTCTTCAGCTTCTGCCGGACCATCAGCATCTGCTGGTGGTTCAAAAACTAATCTCGTCCCTTTGTCTGGCCTATCAGAATGTAAGAGGACTTAAATCTAAGCTTCCTAGACTATATGTAGATAGTTTAGTATTTGATTTTAATATTTCAGCTTTTACAGAGACATGGTTAAAGCCTGATATTAGCGATGCATCTGTTCTTTCTTTGCTATCTGATAGTGACATCTTTTTTTTTTTTTTTTTTTTTTTTTCGCGCGAATCCCAAAGAATGCACTAAGTGCCCACACCTCCCGCCCAACCGACCGAGGGGCGCATACCGCATAACGTGCGGCTCGAGACGCGGGAAGAAGATCACAAAACACAGACAAAGAAACGAATTCTACATCTAGTTACGAACTAAATAAGCTAAGATAGAAGTTTTTTGTAAAGGAAGAGAGAGCTCAGAACTGATTACACTGTAAAGGCGGTTGTAATCAGAACAAAGGACTCGAAAAGGTTCATGCAAAGCATAGTTTGTAGAACAGCGTGGAAGTGATAGAGGTATGAAAGTTCTAGTAGGTCTTCAAGGAACAGATAAAGCTACGCGGCTCAATAGCTCAGGGGAGTCTATATCACCATTAAGGAGCTTGTGGATGAAGATCACGCCAAGCATTACTCTACGGTTATTTAGAGAAGGTAGGTTAAGTAAAAGAAGTCTACTAGAGTACGATGGTAAATTGATATTGCGATCCCAGTTCAGACCACGAAGAGCAAAGAGTAGGAACTGCTTTTGGACAGATTCAATTCTTGCTTGGTGTGAGTCATATTGAGGTGCCCATATGCAAGATCCATACTCAAGGATAGGACGGACCAATGAAGTGAAGAGAATTTTGGTTGTGTAAGGGTCATTAAATTCCTTTGACCATCTTTTTACAAACCCAAGAACTCCCATAGCTTTGCCGACAGTAGTGGAAATATGAGACTTAAAAGATAACTTTCGGACCATGAGGACACCCAAGTCATTCATCTCATCGAGGCGTTTTAAAGGACTATTATTAAGAAAATATGTCACAATCTGTGGAGTATTTCTGAAAAAAGTTAATACACTACATTTAGAAGTGTTGAGGTTGAGCAAGTTAAGTCCACACCAAGACTCGAAGTTGTGAAGGTCAGATTGCAACCGAAATGGGGAGGCCATGTCCTTAAAACTAAGACAAATCTTAACGTCATCCGCGTACATAAAGACTCGAGAGTGATTTATGACTGAGGAAGATCGTTTATGAATAATGTGAAAAGCAAAGGTCCCAGATGACTGCCCTGAGGCACTCCCGAAGTCACATGGATGGACCTAGAATATGAAGACTTGAAAAGAACCTTTTGAGTTCTTTTTGTCAGATATTCTCGAATCCAACAAAGTAAAGGGCTTGGAAAGCCAATATTACTTAACTTAAGAAGAAGTAGCGCATGATTAACAGAATCAAAAGCCTTACTGAAATCAGTGTAAACGACATCAGTTTGCCTTGCATTCTTAAATCCTTCGATCGTCAAAGATGTAAATTCTAATAGGTTAGTGGTTGTAGATCTATGTTTCACAAACCCATGCTGAGTTGGTGAAATAATAGAGCTACAAAAATGTTGCAATTGAGAAGTAATTATCTTTTCAAACGCTTTAGGAATAGCGGACAATTTAGAGATACCCCTACAGTTCGTTGCATCGGATTTCCTACCATTCTTATAAAGAGGAATGATATAGGATTTCTTTCAAATAAATGGAAAAGTTGAAGAGTTAACGGACAATAAAAAAAGTTTTAAAATTGGCTTACATAGAGCCTCTGCGCAAAATCTGAGTACACAGCCTGGTATCCCATCGGGGCCAGGAGAGTACACTGGTTTTACTAAATTAAGCACGCTAAGTAACGAACTTTCATCAATCAAAGGATTATAGATACAATTAGACTTTTCAACTGGTAAGGATACGAAAGATTCGCTCAATATTCCGTGGAGGAATAATTTGTTTTAAAAAAATCAGCAAACAAATCAGCAATTTCTTGATCAGTGTCCGCTGTATTATTTTCAAAAGAAATTCGGGATGGAAGGACGGACGTCTTACGTTTAGAATTGACGAAATTATAGAATAATTTCGGATTTTGTGAGAACTCAAATTTGCAACGCTGAAGTTAGTTCTTATAACATTGCATGTTAAGGCTCATAAAATCCGAACGTGCGACTAAATAACGAGCGAAATCAGAGGGACTACATGATTTCTTGTACTTTTTATAATATCTCGATTTCACGTTCTTTAAGTTAGATAACTCACGAGAAAACCAGGGGGTCGATGAGACAACACTGGCATCCTGCATGTGACACAAACCCTAAGAAGCGAATCGAGAGTATTGTAAAAAATAGAAATAGCTAGATCCATGTCTGAACAATTATATAAAGGGGACCAATCTGTTAAAAGAATAAGCTCATTCAATTTAAGAAAGTTGGCTTTATGAAAGTTACGTGATCTAGGCTTTGTCTTAACACCAACAATTGGTGCTCGAAAAGGTAGATCAATAGTCAATTCTAAAGTGGGGTGAAATTAATCTTCCGGGAGGACTAGAGGGTCAGTTCTAGAAACAACGCAGTTGGAAGAATCAATCACAAATGTCAGATCCAAAGATCTTCCATTTTTATTACGGACAGAGTTTATCTGGGCCAAGGATAATTCAAAAAGGCCATCAATAATAGAATGTGACGTAGAAGAAAGCAACGAAGCAGATTCATCTGAAGGTGACCATTGAATTTCAGGCAAATTAAAATCACCAAGAGCAATTAAGATGTCACTATCTGATAGAAGAAACATATTGAATTGACTCTAGATGTTTGTTATATACTGACATGTCGGATTGTGGCGGAATGTAGGAACATGTTACGTAGGCGGAAAAGGACTTGAGTCTAACCTTAACTCCAACAAACTCGATTTCCTGAAATTCAGGAGAATGAATAATGTCAGAGGGTAAGGTAGGGTCAACTGCTATCAAAGCTCCTCCACCTACGCGATTGGTCCGATCACGCCTAAAAATTAAAAATTTTGAAGAAAGAACAGATACATCGCTAATATCAGGTTTTAACCATGTCTCTGTAAAAGCTAAAATATTAAAATCAAATACTAAACTATCTACATATAGTCTAGGAAGCTTAGATTTAAGTCCTCTTACATTC
>JAECWJ010000376.1:0-45590 GCA_018150375.1 Drosophila sturtevanti
ACATATTATACATATTATACATATTATACATATTATACATATTATACATATTATACATATTATACATATTATACATATTATACATATTATACATATTATACATATTATACATATTATACATATTATACATATGATGCTACCGATTGGAAAGAATAAAAACCAAGAAGAAAAAAAAAAGATGACAGCAAAATTTTTTTTTGAATATAAAATAAATTTAAATACATATAGATATATATATATATATATATATATAAAATAAGAAAAAACAACCTTTGTAAAAACATTGTAAAATTGCGCGGAGCCTTTTCCGCCCATAGCAGTATAGCCTGTAAA
This sequence comes from Drosophila sturtevanti, assembly GCA_018150375.1. NCBI lineage: Eukaryota > Metazoa > Arthropoda > Insecta > Diptera > Drosophilidae > Drosophila > Drosophila sturtevanti. Next base: position 334 of record JAECWJ010000376.1, read on the forward strand.
GCTATACGACCAAATAGGTAGGGTAATGTAAAAGAAAATTTTTTATGAAACTTGGTCCAAAATTTATTGCTGGGGGAGATTATAATGCGAAGCACCCTTGGTGGGGTTCGAGACTGGCAAATCCTAAAGGCAAAGAGCTCTATAAGTGCTTAAGAAATAATAGTTTGAGTGCCTTATCAACTGGAAACCCGACTTATTGGCCCACTGATTCCGGACTTAATGGATTTTATAGTTTATAATGGAATACCACAGCAGCATCTCGCTATCTCAGAGAGTTTCGATCTGAATTCTGATCATTCGCTTTTAATGTTGGCCTATAGTACTCGAATCCAAAAAGCCCTGAGGAGCCCTTACAGGATTATAACACGCAAAACTGATGTTTCAAAATTTTTTGGATAACAAAATTGACCTAGGCATATCTTTAAAAACTGGGTTCGAGATAGATATTGCTGTGGAAAATTTAACAAATACAATTCACGAGGCCGGCTACTATAGTACACCACCAAACGATAACACTCATAAAGACATCTTTTTTGTGTCAAATGAAATAAGACATCAAATAAAACAAAGAAGAAAGCTTAGTAAAAAATGGCAAGAAACAAGGAGTCCAATAGATAAAATGATTTTTAATAAAGCTGCTTCAGGTCTTAAAAAGAAACTCATGGAATTAAAACAAGAGTCTCTTGCAGAGTATCTAAAGAGCTTAGATCCACATTCACCAAATTATGAACACAATATGTGGAGAGCTACTAAATATCTGAAACGGCCTATTACCAGAAACGTTCCTATAGGAGATCTTAATGGAATATGGTGCAAATCTGATAAAGATAAAGTGAACGCTTTTGCTCAACATCTCCATTCAGTCTTCCAGCCAAACACAGAGATTAAAGCATTCCTTGATTCTCCAAATCAAATGAGTCTACCAATCCGAAAAATCACCTTCGAGGAAGTCTGCGGAGAAATACAAACAACTAATACTACAAAATCTGCGTATGATCAGATTGACGGGAACACTGTTAAAAATTTATCTCCAAAATCGGAAATGTGCTGAAATAATAATGATAGCAAAGCCAAATAAACCAGAGAACTCCGTTTCCTCATACCGTCCGATTAGTTTGCTGGCTACATTCACAAAAGTATTTGAAAAAATACTGCTGAGAAGAATGTTGCCAGTGTTGGACGAGCTTGACATCATACCCGAACACCAGTTTGGGTTTAGAAGACAGCATGAAACACATGAGCAATGCCATCGTGTAATAAACGAAATCACTAACGCCCTTGAAAACAAAGAATATTGCTCTGTAGTATTTCTTGATGTACAGCAAGCGTTTGACCGAGTATGGCACGATGGAATCTTGTATAAAATAAAGAAATGGCTTCCTGCTCCTTACTATTCATTGTTGAAATCATATCTTGACAATAGGCATTTCTACGTTCGACAACAAGCAGAAACTTCAAATTTATTTACCATAAATGCAGGAGTTCCTCAAGGAGGTTTTAGGCCCCGTGATGTTACAATTATCACATCTGATTTGCCCATTGCATCTAATGTTACAAGTGGCAAAATACGCCGATGATAGTTTTATTATGGCATCAGGACAGCTGAACACCTACAAACAGGAATTTGCCTAATTGAAAAATGGTTGCACAAATAGAAAATTAAAGTCAATTCCCAAAAGTCTGTACAAGCAACATACTCATTAAGGAGAGAAAATTGCCCAAAAGTCACTTTAAACAACATCGAAATCCCTCAAAGTGAATCAGTAAAGTATCTTGGAGTTCATTTTGATCGAAGGCTAACCTGGAAGGCCCACATAAAGGAAAAACAGAAGCAGCTGAATATTAAAACCAAAAAAATGTACTGGCTGTTGGGACATAAGTCCCAGCTTAGTCTTGAAAATAAAGTACGCATTTACAAAGCTATATTGAAGCCTGTTTGGACCTACGCCCTGCAACTCCGGGGCACAGCAAGCCAATCGAATATTGAAATTATGCAGCGTTACCAATCGAAAACCCTACGCACAATAGTTAACGCACCATGGTATGTGACCAATGTCGAAATCCACAAGGACCTTAATATACCTTTTATAAAAGATGAAATAGCGGAGTTTAGCAAAAGATATATTGAAAGGCTGTATAATCATCCTAACTCGTTAGCCCTAAGTTTACTCGATAATAGCCAAACAAAAGAAGACTAAAACGAGTCCATATTTAAGATCTTGCGAATAGACTTTGAATTAATATATAAAAATGTATATAAAATTAAAATGAGGCTCATATAATAATGTACATAGCAATCAAGTAGATTTAATAACTTAATTGTAAAACCTAGAGTTTATATATAATAGTTTGGCTTGAGCCAACTATTCCTGTTAAAAACAATGTATCCCCAAATTTACTTATTGTCCCAGGACAGATTGTAAATACAAATGAATATAAAAAAAAAAAAATAAAAAAAATTGAATGTTTGATAACAAAATCAGCAAGTTTGATGACATATTTGATGAACCCAGAATGGGGTTAATAGATACAAAGACAGTGGACTCCACTGCTAACGTAATTAATAAAATAGAATCATCAAATGTTGTTTTAAAACTTACAAATGTACTTTTATTAATGATTGTAGTAATAATGAGCGCATATGTATTGTACAAAGCATATAAACTACATAATAAATGTGTAGCAAAAAGAGCCTTAAGCCATGCTAATGATCTTGATAAGATCTAAATACCATATGCATCAATTATTGTAAAAGTGCATTTCATGAATTATCAAAAAAAATTTTTTTATTTACCAATTTCCAAATAAATATATATACTGATTTCCAAATAAATATATATATCAAATGATTTTCAAATAAATATATGTATGTCAACTGATTAAATGAGTAAAGAGCATGAGTACTTTAGATAACTATTTTTTCAAGTTGAATGATAGACATCCTAGCATAGTTAGTGATTTGATTGCGGTTTTTAAGAGTGAACAAAGTAACTCACCTCAAAGCTCTATTAGTTTAGCGCAGATTAAGTTAGCACACCTAGATATAACGGGAGAAAATTTCCCAGTTAAAGGAGGTACTAGGGTACAAATGAGTTTCATTCTTACCATACCCTTTATATGTTTCTCTAACAAAGACGGTATGTTATGTTTCTACCTATTAGACGAAGCCCAACAACAATAAGTTGTCTCCAAGTGACTGAGTTTAATACAAATTAAATAAGTATGAATCAAGTCGAGACTAAACATTTCCAAAAATATATTCCTTTTCTTGACTTCCTAATACACTCAGGACCAGTAAATAAGAAGTACAAGGAAATAAAATTTTGGATATTTAAGAACTACAAATTTAAAAGAAATATTGTAGACCTTATGGAAAAATCCATAAAAGTAGCATATAGCAGATTATTACTAAGAAGACCTAAGAATAGGGATGTGCCCGAATGGGTACATCATATTTTTAAATCAGACATAGAAACCTTTGGTATAGGAGATTCGGATGAGGATATGAAAGTAGTAGAAGAGTGAAAAAAAAAATAAAAAAAAAATTTGTTTTAAGCATGGAATGGGAAGATTTACTTCTCCATATCCAAAATATAAAAGATACTTGCAAAAAATCATATAAATGCTTAACACAGAACAGAAATATCCAAAAAGAAACACTGCAGATAGAAGTACAGGTTCAAACTCAATCATGGCGCAAACAGTTGTAGACTTTCTTAATTTAGCCTCATCTCTGTTACCAGAATTTGATGGAAAGGCTGAGAACCTACAAAACTTCATAGACACGTTACACCTAATAGAGGCGCACATGAAACAACTGCCATAAGCTTAATAAAAATAAAATTAAAAGGTTATGCTCGAAACCTAATCAGCAATGAGCAGACAATTGTTGAAGTAATTGCACATAAAAGCAGAATCAGTAGAAGTTATTTCTACCAAACTCCTTAATTTACAACAGGAAAGCAAAACAGCCAAAAAATACACCCAAGAGGTGGAAAAACTTGCTAAGTCTCTTGAAGGAACCTATATAAATGATGGCTTATCACCAGATTTGGCATCCAAATACAGCACATCGCAAGCTGTAAAGGCAATGACACAAAAATGCGCTATCGATAAGGTAAAACTTATTACGCAGGCAGGCACATTCAGCAACATGAATGATGCCTTTATGCCACTACTTAGTAATGAAAATTATAGGCACTGATTTAAAAAAAAAAAAAAACCCTATACAAATACAATTATACACAACAAACAAAACATAGCAATCAAAAAACCAAGGAAAAGACAATTTTGTGGCAGATGCCCTATCACGGATAACAATATCCGAAATATCCAAAAAGACATACAAAATAAAGTCCTGAAAGTCACTACCAGGCAACAGTGTAAACAGTAAGAATCCTGCGCAGGAAATTAAAAATGTAAATCTAAGCCCAACTTATATAAAATCATTTATGATGACATATTAAATAAAGTAGTGGCCTTGCATATAAGAAACAATACATGTTCTTAGGAGCATGGAAAGAAAATTATAGCAAGAATTGATGTTAGCGATTTGTACACCAATGGGAAACTTGACTTAGGTCAGTTCTTCCAAAGGCTTGAAATGCAAGCCGGTATACTTGAAATCAGCCAACTCGAGTGGCACCGTGCAAAAAGATCTTTGAATTAATTTCAATTGAATCTTTTAATAATAATATGGGCAATAAAATAATGAATATATATTGAGAGTAGCTACTCAGGCCGGTGACCCTAATACAAAATGAAAAAGATCAAGAAGCGATATTGTCTAAATTATATAAAAATGAAATACAAGGAGGTCATAATGGCATTACAAAAACTTTGGCCAAAGTAAACGATATTATTATTATTATTATTATTTAAAAAAATATGACATGTCATCTCAATATATATAAATGTCAAAAATGCCTTAAATATAAAACAACAAAACATACTGAGACCCCTATGACAAAACTGGAACATCTATACATGCTCTCGATAAGGTGATTGTGGATACGATCGGTGCACTACCTAATCCGAACAAGGAAACGAATAAGCAGTAATTTTTTTTATCTGCTATTAACGAAATACCTTGTAGCAATACTAACTAAGACAAAAGTGCAACAATAGTTGCCAAATCTATATTTGAAAACTTTATTCTGAAGTACGATCCAATGAAGACGTTCATTACGCACATGGAAACAGAATATAAAAATCCATAATTAATGACTCGTGCAAATATCTAAAGATAGACAACATAACGTCTGCTGCACACCACCACCAGACATTACAACGACGTTTACATTAAGGAAGTAAAGATTAGACTAGAAATAGCTTAATATCAATATCATGATAATAAAGTATCAGATGTAATCATACAAAAGGAAATAAAGTCCTGTAAAAAAAAAAAATGAATCAGGACAAAAGTTTGACTCTACTTATATAGAACCATTTAAGGTCATAGGAATAGACAATAGAGATAATATTACAATAAAAAAAAAAGAAAAAGAAACAAATAGTGCATAAAGATAGGTTAAAGGTATTTATCAGTTAATATATATAAAAAAAAAAAATAAAAAAAATAAAATTAAATTTGCAACATTTAATGACACTATATATAAAAAAAAAAAATATTAGTTATCATATATATCATTAAACAAATAAGCAAACATTCAAATAAATAATTCAAATAAATAATTCAAATAAATAATTCAAATAAATAATTCAAATAAATAATTCAAATAAATAATTCAAATAAATAATTCAAATAAATAATTCAAATAAATAATTCAAATAACTAATTGAAATAAATAATTCAAAATAAAAAAAAAAAACAATACACACATAAATATCTATATATATAATAAAAATTAGAAAATAACTCCACGAAGTTACGTTATTTTTCTCAAGAGGGGGATGTAGCATGTTCTGAAACATCATATTAATAATATTACAAATATTAATATATTTTATTTATTATTATATATTAATATTATTTATGTGCGCAGCATTTAAGTGCATCTGCCTCTTAAGTAACCACCCATGAGTGCATGGTGCTGGACAATTGCTTAGTCGGCAAATATAAAACGCGCGGCCGCTTGGGCCCAAAATGTAATTTGATACTTATGCTTATGTAAACATTTAGACATTCTTACATACATAAGTTTATACATAAGTATACCGCTCCTCTGCCGGCTTCACTGGCAGCGCAGTTACGCGGTCTTAGCTATAGTTAAGAATTGTAACAGCATTAAGAATCAATCAATAAATGTGACTCTAAAGACAAAGACCTTCTCTTGGATTTTGGGAGGATAAAAATTACCAAACCAAAAGCATACAGAAACCCGCATCAATGTTACTGGTGGTATCTTTCCTTACAATTCATAATTGAAAAAAATTTACAATTTTTAGGAAAACTTGCAACTTTGAAACGGGATATTTACCGAATGAAGCAACTTATCTTAAATATTTTTACTTTATTTGAAAAGTAGATCAATTTTTAGTTATGTGTAGTAAAAAATTTAATCAAATTTGAAATATTGAGTAAATTGGAGATGTTTCAAAACAACATTAAATTATCGCATTTTTAAAACTTTGGTGGAGTTGAATCAACAGAGATGCACCGAGATGCACGATGAAACCATATTCACGTGATAGAGGGAATATTCACCTTTCAGACCTATATAGTGTAGTCTTGCGCATTTTTGCGGAAATTTGCCGAGAAGCGAGAAAACCAATGCAACCTCGCGTAAAAAACGCGTTCCAAGTACAAGAGCGCATGCAAATTAGCCAGTAGCATGTGTGTAAAATGAAAATCAGCCATCAATATAAAATACCCTAAAAAAATCATAAAAAAATTTTTTTTTTTCGCAATTTTAATATTAAATTAAAAAAAAACATTAAAAAATCTGTTTTAATCATTAAAATTAAAAAACAAAGTTCATTTGTGATCAAAAAGCGTTTTTTAAGCGAATTATAGGGGTAAAATATGCCTAGAAACATTTGTCAACTTTGAATATCAAGGTAACCCGCGCACGTGGTACCTTCTGCAACAACTCAATTTGAAGCTTAAGGAATTAGCTATAAAATGCTTTTTAAATTTTGAAAATCGCTTCACTACTTTAGAAGATAGGATTTTTCACAAGCGAAATGAGCGATGGCCCCACTGTGCGTCGGGGATAAACTGATGAGTCGGTCGACCGTGCTCATCGTCATCCCACCTGTGTTGCCACTCGCAGCATATACGCTCGTCCAGCATCGCCTTCATATAGCTTCGATCCAGATTCGACCGTGCAGTCATTCACCTTAATCCAGCGGGTGGACGCTTGACTCTGAAACTGATTGCCAAACGTCTGGCAACCAGATCCAAAGTTGGAGCTGGAGATGAGGCGCCTCTTGGCAACCGACTCCCCCTGACAACACACAACATCCGGCATAAACGGTACGTCTTGCTCGAAGACTGAATTCCCAGTCAATTCGTAGCACACGACTTAATGCTCCGGAGACTCAAGCTAGCTTACCACGTAATCCAGCCATGTTCTGGTTGAGACGATGACCAGCAGATCGTCCTCATACGCGCTGTATCTGCACAGAGGCTCCAGTCGTTAGAACAGCACATCCATCATGGTGTTCCAAACGGCCCACCGATAGATCTATGGGGACATCCTCGAGTCACCTCCATGACAATACTTCCGAATCTACTGTTCATTTTCGCACTCCTGCCACTGAAGAACCTTATCCACAAGCTGGCTTCATGGCATCCAGCGTCGATCAAGCGGCGCATCACGGCGGTTCACGGCGCTTCACTCGATGTTGTCGAATGCACCTTTGAATCGATGAAAAGACTAAGCACGTATGCCTCCTGGCTGAAGGCCACGCTGGTCTTAACATGACCAGGCTTCTTTAACACTGCGTCCAGGTTGAAAGCGGAATTGCCTTCATCCGATTCACCATGATTCCCTCCAACTCCTTGCCGAAAACTGGCAACAAGCATATGCCCCGCTAGGAAGCCGGGTCAGACCCATCCTTGACGGGGCCCTTGAGTAGCGCCACTACACGTGGCGCCTACTCTTCAACCGGGCGACGCATACATCGACATCGAAGCCTTCGAGAGACGGTGCTGCTTTATCCAGAATGGCAATATCTTCACTCATCTCCGCAACTGGAAAAAAGTTACGGAGGAGGAGACTCGCACAGTCGTGCCATGTTACGACTTGCCTGCCATCCGAACGGAGGCATCTCAATGCCGTGGATTGCTTTCGTCCTCGGCATATATTGTAGACGTGCCCCCATGGGTCATCCCTAGCACTTTATCGCACACGGACCGTACGATGAGTCGTAGTGCAGTCAAGGATGAATCCACCGGCAAAGTTCTGATGTGCTTCAGGGGAAGGTGCTCCATGATTTCCTCCACCAGTTCTGAGTTCAGCATTCGCAAGTTTCGGCATAGAAGCATATGTGCTCTCAACTGTATCTGGGGACACAGTAATGATCTTTTGATCGTTCTTCTCTCGTCCACACTCCAGTCATACGTGGCCCACGTAGACGTTGCTTCGCTTACAATTGTTAGGTCGATATCGGTCTGTCTGCGACGACTATCGAACGTATACACCTCGCTGAATTGGTTGAGAATTCCGGCTCGGCTCGGATATTGATGAACAACTCTTCGAAAAATGTCTCGGGGAGGATGGTCGTGTCTACGTCGAACACCGCCACCCGTGGCCTCACGCCATTGCTCTTTTGGACTGTCAGTCCAACCTCTGCGAACTTTTTGTTCACTACCACTCGCTTTATTTCGTACGCCGATGGCATACGGATTACAGCACCGCCGCACTTCAACTCCCGCACCTCGTGGACAGGCACTTCCAGTGTCGGTGTGACATCCTTTCTCAGCCTTTCCGCCACTTACTTGCCAGACTCACTCAGGTCCTGACTCGTGACCACCGCGGACCACGTCTCAACTGGTTTGTTGAACCGCAGGACGGAGATCGGCACGCCAGGGACGGGGACAGCGGCGGCAGCGATTCCAGTGACGGCTGGATAGGCTTGCGGAAACGAGAACAGGCGGCGAGCGTGCGGGCTGTCCAACCGAAAATCTATCGAGCAACGCGTTCCCTGCGCTGCGCCTTTCGCCCCTTTCGTCGACTCGCGGCAACTGAGCCAACCAGGCTGATTCCGCGACTGCGGAAGCACTCATCATGCTGGTGGCATTCCCAAAACGGCTTTTTGTGCCGTTCATTCGCAATAGTCCTTTACCATGAGTGTTTACTGTCCTTTTTATACCCTGTACCCATAGGGTTCAAGGGAATATTAAAGTCGCTAAAATGTATGTAACAGGCAAAAGGAAAATTTTCCGACCCCATAAAGTATATATATTCTTGATCAGCATCAACAGCCGAGTCGATATAGCCATGTCCGTCTGTCCGTCCGTCTGTCTGTCCGTCCGTCTGTCCGTCTGTCCGTCCGTCTGTCCGTCCGTCCGTATGAACACCTAGATCTCAGAGACTATAAGAGCTAGAGCAACCAAATTTGGTGCCAACATCCATCTAGTGTCTACGCAGATCAAGTTTGTTTTAAATTTTTGCCACGCCCACTTCCGCCCCCTCAAATTAGAAAAAACTATAACTAGAGTTCTATTAAAGCTACAGTATTTATTTTTGGTATACCCAATTGAATAGCCAATATATACCATCTGACCGAATTTGACTGAAATGCTATGGGCAGCAGCGGCTGAAATGTGTGAGCGAGATAGCATGCGCACGTTGCTTTGTACCGAATGACGCATTTGGTTCGTTCACTGTTAGGAGTGAGCAGGAAAGCATAAATTTGGTGTTTGGGCTTATTGCAAGAATTTTTTCAAAAATTTATATTCAATTAATGGGGATTTGGAAGGAGTCTGTTTAAATCAAATATCCTTTTTTGGTACAGGGTATACTCCAAGTCGGCAGAGACGACTTGCTTGCTGCATTTTTAAATGGTTTTTCCCTTTTCGCGCCGCCTACAAGTATGCTATACTTTTTATTCCTGTCACCTGATTGGCTGACTAATCAGAACAACCGGACTGTACTTAGCACAAATCTTCTAAACAAGTTACCGTAATTTCACTTGTTTACTTCACTGAATTTTTCTACTTGGCTTTTGCGGTCTATGTTTCACACTGAGATTGGCGATTTAATGCTCAGGCACGTCAGCACTGTTCAGCAGTCGAAACAACACTAACAAACAGAACACAGTTCGGAGCAGAACTTTTCTAAATAGAGGCCTTCTGCCTCTTCCAACATAAAATTAATACTTGGCCTTAGCGCCAAAACATATGTTTGCTTTGTTCATCAAATTTTCATCAATTGTTAAACCCACTGCTTGTCTGCCCTAAAACTGTTTATGTTCTCAGCGGTTGCTGCTGAATACTCTTATATGCAGAGTTCGGCGCAGCGCTCAGAGAACCAATAAATACCCATGTAAAGGGCAGGCAAGAACACACAACATGTCAACTTTGACCTGGAACATAATAAACTATTTTTCGTTAATTTTATTTGCGCGCCGTGTGAACTATTTCTTTTTAATAAAAATTATTCAGCCGGCCAGTTGGCGAAAAACGAAGATCTCCGTGATCTAGGTCAAAGTGCGTGTCAGTTAATTCGATTTTTTCGTTAATTTTATTGCATATCGTTGCAATAAAACAATTCACATATCGCTGGGTTTGCAAATTCGTTGCACCCACATAATAAAATCAAAGAGATAGAACATTCGCATAGGCATATGTACATACATACATACGTATATGCTTTGCCGTCGGTAAATTCTCTTCTTGTGCCGCAAAAAAGTACATAAGGAAAAGTGCCGTACAGTGAGTATCCATAGTGTGCATAGCAACCAGACAGATTGGCTCGCGCGGTTTAGCCATACAAACATGCATACATACACATTAGCAGCTGCCTAAGCAGAGTGCAAGAATCAGTGCAACGGTTGATTCTTCGTGTTTTCGTTTTCTCGCATATTCGCAAACCATAAAACATTTTACAGCTGCCAAATGCCTGGAGAGTTGGAATATAACAAAGAGAAGGCTGCGGCGGTGTCAAGACTGCTGATTTCTAAGTGTGGAAAAAATTAGTGAATTTGATGAAGTTGAGCTGCAAATTCGACTGGACCAAATTGAGCAAATGCGAATGGATTTCGATTTGGCTCAAACCAATTTCGAAAAATTGGATTTATTACAGCTGGCCACAGATGACCCTATGGATTTTTCTAATATTTTAATGGGAATTAAAGGCAGAGTCTCTCGTGAGTTAATGGGAGCCCGAGGATTCAGTGGTGCTAATTCGACGGCTGTACGTCAGAATTCATAGGAAATTACGACATCATTTCATGCTGAATTCAACCGGTATCGATTACCAGATTTGCAGTTGCCAAAATTTAATGGCGACTATATGGATTGGCCGGAATTTTATTCAATGTTCATCAGCATAGTAGACAAAGACCGTCGGATTCCAAAAATCGAAAAGTTTTAACATCTTCGTGGAAGTTTGGGAGGAGCGGCATTAGATACAATTCGCTCACTCGAACTTTCAGAAGAAAATTATGACAAGACGATGGATCTGTTTAAGGCTCGATTTGATAATAAACTTATGCATTTTCAGGCAAACGTCAAGTCAATTTTCGGGTTGCAAGAGGTGGAGCAAGGCTCATCAACTGGTTTACGTCAATTAAGTGACAACATAAACGCACATCTGCGGTCTCTTCAGTCCTTGGCTACAATTTCGGAAATTTCTGATGGATTACTCATTCACATCATATCTCGCAAATTGGACAAACGCACGCAGGAGAAGTGGGAGGAGAAGTGGGAGGAGAGCCTTTCAACAACAACGCTTCCTACATTTCCGAATATGTCATCCTTTTCGGAGAAAAGATGTCGGATGATGGAAAATTTGGAAAATGCTATGGTAACTCAAAAGCCTAGCCATCAGGTGGGCAAAACATTTATTAAACGTAATCCGTCGATACTGGTCACGTCCCAAAATTCTCAAGTTTGTTGCAATTTTTGCATACGTCCGATCATTACATTTCCAAATGTCAAGCTTTTTGAAATCTCTCGGCAAATGCGCGTTATAAGGAAGCCAAGAAAAGATTTCTTTGTTTAAACTGCCTGAGAAAAGGTCATTCATTGCAGCAATGTAATTCTGGCAAATGTAAGCAATACCAAGCTAAGCATCACACATTGTTGCACATGTCTCTAAATCCTCCAGTACATGCCTCGATGCCATCGTTCGAACCACAAGAATCATCACAATCTCCAGTCGCCTTGTTAACAAATTTAACACCTAGCCTTCCTCTTGCAAGCCCAAAATCTCAATCCGATGACTACGTTGTGCTGGCGACTGCTATAGTGTATGTCAAAGGCCGGTCCGGACTATACTTACCTTGTCGAGCCATTCTAGATTCCTGCTCCCAGCTGAATCTTATTACTTCGAGATTCATCAATCAGTTGCAGTTAAAGTCTAACGCTTCAGACGTTCAGTTCAATGGCGTTGGGAAAATTTCTCTAGCATCCAACAAATTGGCAGATATCGTCGCGCGATCACAAGATGCGAGCTATAGTGCCTCGTTCTCTGCGATCGTCACTCCTACAATTACGGACTTGCAGCCGCATTTCAGTCTGGATGCTAAGGATTGGCAAATACCCAACAGTTTGAATCTGGCAGACCCACATTTCTTCAGGCCACAAAAGGTCGACTTGCTAATCGGAGCATCGCACTTTTTTGATCTGCTAGGCTCAGGAAAGGTTTCGTTGGGAGAACATCTGCCGGGATTATATGAGACGAGATTTGGGTGGATTGTATCCGGTGCATTAGCAAGGTCTTTGCCTGGGCGCTCAGTTTTGGCAGCATGCGCCAGATCAACTGCCACCGAAAATTCAGAATTAAATAATCTTGTCAAACGTTTTTGGGAAGTCGACATTGATTATTCTTCGCCACAGTTAATCTCGTCCGATGATCTTCGTTGCGAACAACATTTCTTGGCCAACTATTGTCGTCTTTAGCCCGGAGAATATTCGGTTCGCCTTCCAGCAAGGCAAAGCTTCTCTGAACTTGGAGCCTCATTCCCAATGGCAATGCGAAGATTTCTTAACCTAGAGAAAAGGTTGGCTCAAAACCCACAGCTAAAGGCTCAGTATGAGGCTTTTATTCAAGAATATATCGATTTGGGTCATATGTCTCTATCATCAATACAAACCACTTTTCCACAATTCTTTCTACCTCATCATTGCGTTCAGAAGTTGGACAGTACATCTACTAAATGGAGAGTGGTATTCGATGGCTCTGCAAGAACAAGCACTGGCGTTTCACTCAACGATTTACTATTGGCAGGCCCCACCATCCAGCCGAAAATATTTAGCACTCTATTTCGATTTCGATGTCGCAAAGTTGGCCTTTGCGGTGATATTCGCAAAATGTACCGATGCGTGCGGATATCTCACCCAGATAATTTCTTGCAGTGCATTTTGTGGAGAAGCAACCCAGACGAGGAAATTCAAGTCTACAAGTTGGAAACAGTCACATATGGGACCAAGTCTGCAGTGTTTTTAGCAATTCGAGCCATGCAGCAACTCGCCTCTGATGAACAAGAATCCTTTCCTTTAGGCGCTGGCACATTGCAGCAGGATTTCCATGTCGCAGCGCTCAGAGAACCAATAAATACCCATGTAAAGGGCAGGCAAGAACACAACATATCAACTTTGACCTAGAACACAATAAACTATTTTCTGTTAATTTTATTTGCGCGCCGTGTGAATTATTTCTTTTTGATAAAAATTATTCAGCCGGCCAGTTGGGGAAAAACGAAGATCTCCACACTCACCTTAACAATTTTCAGTGTTGGTATCAACACAATTGTTTAAATTTAACCAATGCAAAGTGTAAGGTTATGACTTTTATAAGGTAGTGTCCTCAACTCATAACCTATTTCCTAAATAATTCTCCATTAGAACGTCTTAATGTAATAAACGATTAAGGTGTACTCATGGACTATAAATTGACTTTAACTACCACGTCTCCACAATTTTTGGTAAAGCAATGGGTGTTCTTGGATTTTTTCACTACAAAAATGCTCTTTACCGCTTTGGTCCGACCAATTTCGGAACACGGATCTTGTGTTTGGTCACCTCAATATGGGTCAAACCAAATAAGTTTCGAATTTGTGCAAAAGCAGTTTTTATTTTGGCTCTTCGTGGTATGAACTGGGATCACAACGTCAAGCTTCCCTCGGGCATCAGTAATTTACTTTTAATTAACTCTAACTGGTTATGCGGTATGCGTCCCTTGGTCAGTTCGGCGGGAGAAGTGGGCAAATATTGTATGCGTTGGGATCTGCGCGAAAAAAATAAAAATCTATTGTCCGAAGGGGATTGCCTGTTACTGATGTATTGCACGATTGGGTACTATGAACAAGTCTCTCAACGCTGAGCTGATATTTGTCAAAAGCTTCTTTTTCGCTTTGTTGCGTAGAATTAATTATCTTCAGGTATTCTTGTCGCTATAAACATCGTAAAACCATTTCCTAAATTCTTCACAGTACTTGCTCCAGTTAAGTCGAGCTTGGTGAAACCAAAACCAATCATTAGCTTTTCCTGCGAAGACCAAATATAAGTGATCCCATAAAATCTGATAATCTCCATCCATCCAAAGTTTGTTCGGAAAGGAAATACTTTGAATTATTCGCCAGTTTTACATGGTGCTATATAGCTTTCCGGGTAACAATAACGAGTTATTGTTACAGTACCCTTGCGCTGAGCTCTGATTTGTATTACAAGAGTCTTTTGATCTTGATGATTGTATTGATGGCTCTTGGCAGAAGTTTCATTTCGGTCTGTTCTTGCCGCTCCTAATTTGTTGTCAATAAGGGAGGTCAAGTAACTTACTAATTGTTCCTGCTGGGCATTCGTAGATGTTTGCATAAGGTTTTTATAGTTTATATAGTTTTTATAGGTGTTGCTGCTGATCTAAGGCTACTCGCTCGATTTGGTTGAGTAACTGTTTTTTGAGGGATTGCCGAAGATCGGGTGGTAATATTTCTTTTGGGAATCGCTCCCTAATTACGGTCGTTCTTGGATTGAGTTGTGGATCGACCTGGAATTTACAGGCTGTTCTGTATGTTCCGTTGTTATAGAAGCTTCATGTATTTCAGTCGCCAAATTGACGTTTTAACGTACAAGTTCCTCTGTTTTGCAAGGTATAAATTTGAGGTTTGCAACTGATTGCAAATTTAACTTTGATTAGATTTATGGTCACACGGAGGTGAATTCATTCTGTTTCCTACTACTAATAAAAAATCATACAAATTATTTATGATCCCTCACCCTTTCAAAACAAAATACTGCGTCTTTTAGCTGATCTGCTCTGAATAAACGATTTAATATTGAATCTTAATGTATACTATTGCCGATTTGTCTGAATAACGTGTTCTAAATAATGGTCATAATGGTGCTATGCGGCTCCTAACATAGTTCCAGCAGTTCAAAACAAAGTTTGGTTCTGAGAAGGCTCTTTCCATGATATTGTAGCCAGTTAAGCGATGTTGGTCGGAAAATCCGCCATTACCGAATTCGAACCGCAATTCCTAACAATAACCTCAAATAACAAAGGTCATAGAAATAACAATCCTGTCTAGATATGCTAAGATATGTATATAATAGGATGCCATTACTAAGTAGAGTTTCTTTTGGTTGACCAATCTTGAATACTCGAATTTCAGTTACGACTCACAAAAGCAATCACTACCAGATAGTAGCCTACAATACATCCCCATAACTAGCTTGAAAAAAAACAAACAAAATTGAGTGAATTAGTAATAAAGTGGTAATGAAGAGCAAGTATGTGGATACGTTGGTGGTGTTAATATCCTCTTGTCAAATGGGGTGTACCAAAACTTTTGTTCCATAGTTGTTGGGAGAACAAAACTTCGAATTGGGCGCCATACTCTGTTATGAAACAGTAGTGGAACGTTGTTCTTGCCTATGCCCTTCTATGGGAGTTGGGCACCAATTTCTATAGTGATATAGTAATGGTAGTCCCACGTCGTGCAGGGGTTCTCCTGGTGTTGTAGGCCTATTGGGTCTGAGTTACGCACGAAGCTACAGATCAGATGGAATATTTCTTTTTCTATATTTTTATACCTTGTACCCATAGGGTAAAAAGGTCGCTGAGTCGATATGTATATATACATATATATATATATATATATATATATTCCGCCCCCGCAAATTAAAAAAAACTATAAGTAGAGTGGTATTAAAAATATCATATTTATTTTTGGTACACTCAATTATATATCCAATATGTGCCGTCTGACCAAATTCAGTTGAAATCGGAGATATATTATAGTATGGTGTATACAATATGAGCATATACCCATCGTATTGTAGTGTATAGAATATCTAATGTTGTCATATGCTCATCTAAAGGGTTAACGCCCATAAACACAGTGTCTTCGCATATACACATACACATATATATCGCATGCTATATAATCCCGCTCATCCGACGTTCTCTTCGGCAGAATTCATATATATAAACATTATGCATTTAGGCTAATGGATTGAAAATAATAAATGATGGATTCATTAGAATAATAAAACCAACAGAACAACAAGTGTTCTATATTTTGTAAGGGAAGAGATAACTCTACATGGCAACCATGACAAGTTACACCAAGCTGCATAATAACAAGATTTTCACACCAATTAAATAAAAGATTACTTTTTCTTTCATGAACGTGTAGGAATTCCATCTATTTTTCTTTTTTTTCACATATAGAGTATACAAAATTAGTATACAATGAGTTCCCTTAGCACTCACTTCTGAGGAAGTAAAACCCGAAAAAAAAAATTTAATATCGAAACAAAATTTTCCGTAATGTTGTATATATGGGGAATTCGAAAAAAAAGAAAAGAAGTAAAGGTATCCAAGCAATATACAAAACAAATTAAAACAGGCTTATATGTATATAGCATGCCATATGAAAATATATATATTGTGAAATATGTATACATACATGCGCTTGGTACCGAATGGTCAAAACGTCATAGTGCTTACTCTGCAGTTCTCACGCTGCGGGCCAGTCCATATATAAGTGGCTGATCATATTACGGCTTTTGACGGTGGTTATATTATGAAAACAAAGCGACAAAGTATCTCTATGTTTATGCGCTTGATACTCTAACATTAAGTTTGGGCATATGACCACTTTACATATTGTATACACTACAATACGGTGGGCATATGCTTGTTTGACATATAACATACTACAATATCCGACCGAAACAATAATGTGAGAGTGGCGCAAAATACGTCGGAAAACTCGCAGAACCCTTTTGGCGATACAAACTAATTCAAATGTTCACTCACTGGTGTGAATATATCACTTCTAAAAATAAATTCAGATAACTATAACATTAAAGATGATAAAATTAAAAAGATCCAAGGCCAAGGCCAAGGAGTAAATAAATCCCACAAAATACATAATTCCACACGATTTTCATAGATAGATTCCATATTCGCAATACCGTGTGATGGAATTATTGGCAATTACTTCATAAAAAAATAATTTATTTGACAGTTAGATTTCAAACCAATTGAAGACTGGTCTATAATTAGACCTCACAATCTAAATTTCCCAATTTATGTTCCAATTACATACAGTTCTGGCAATAATAATCTACTCTTTCCAGCCAGATCCCAAGTGGTAAAAAAAATAGAAATAAATTCAACAGACGAGTAAATATTTTGTTTTTTTTTTTTGTTGTTTTTTGAGATGTCTCAACCAAATTTTACACACAGATGAGAATTCTACTTTACACCTCACCAGCAAGTTTGAATCAGATCGGATAATAAACACCGACATAAATCAATAAAATCAATGAATCAACCCCCATCAGCATCAATGTGTATGCATATGAAGTCAATTAAATACGTTTATATTTGCTTTTATATATGCGTACACAAACAACATACATGGAAACATACAAACATACATATATGCGAACACGTGCTTGAAAAAACTACAAGCTGATTGCGAAACAGAAAGAGACAGAAAACTATTTGTATTGTGTTGTTGTTTTGTGGAATTCGTCAGAAAATTTAAAAGCGAGAAGCTGAACGCTTGCAATGTATACCGAAATAGCAAGACCGTGAATTTTAAGTTTGGTAGCGCAATACGTAAAGTTCAATTCTAGAAATGACGTGAGCGGAGGTTCAACTCCGGCCGTTGGCAAACTCGAATTTTTTCTTACTGATTCTTTTTTTGGTTCAAATTTTTTTTAAATTTTATATTTCCAATTTTTAAAATATCTTGAATCCGATATGACGGAGAAAGTAATCAATTAATCTGTAAGGGTATACAAACTTCGGCACGGCCGAAGTTAGCTTCTTTGATATTTATACCCTTGCAGAGGGTATAATAAAATTGGTCAGATGTTTGTAACGCATAGAAATAATCGTTTCCGACCCCATAAAGTATATATATTCTTGATCAGCATCGAAAGCCGAGTCGATATGACCATGTCCGTCTGTCCGTCTGTCTGTTTCTTCGCAAGGAATCGAACTTAAATTTTGAGCTACGTGAATAAAAGTCATATCATTCTCTTCACTGATGATTTATCTAAATTAAGTTCGAGAATTGGTAGGATCGGACAACTATAAGTTATAGAAAAATAGGAAAGATCAGAGGTACCTCGGTTAAAATTTGTGTTGTTCAAAACAGTTCTTGTGAGAAAACTTTTTTGTTTTTTGAGATATCTCAACCAAATTTGGCACACAGATTCTACTTCTACACCTTACCAGCAAGTTTGATTCAGATCGGATAATAAACACCGACATAAATCAATAAAATCAATAATCAACCCCCATCAGAAAAAGTATGTTTTTGTGAGAAAAACTTTTTTGTTTTTTAAGATATATGAACATATGAGAATTATACTTTTACATCATATCAGTAAGTTTGAATCAGATCGGATAATAAACACCGACATAAATCAATAAAATCAATGAATCAACCCCCATCAGCATCAGTATGTTTGCATATGCAGCCAATTAAATACGTTTGTTGCAGCATTATTGGTGGTGATCGTCTTAGCGCAGCGAGTTTCGTTTGCATGCAGATCTCAAAAACTCTCTGAGTTCATCTAATTATCTTGTGCTTAGCGAACACCGCTCAAATAATGCTCGAACCACGCTCGGCGACAGTTTCCAACGCTGTCGCCTCGCCAAAACGGGACTTTACCAAACTACAAAACAAGACGACCAATCACGACGCATAAATTGGCTGATGCAATGTCAGGCCATAGTACAGTTACGATTCTAATGAAAAACCCAAAGACACACAACTACACTTCTTGTGTGTTTCTCTCACACGCACTTCTAGCTCGCGCCGTCCTGTCGCCAACCCATACATACAAACTACTTATGCTCTGACACGGCATATATTATAGTATGGTGTATACAATATGAGCATATACCCATCGTATTGTAGTGTATAGAATATCTAATGTTGTCATATGCTCATCTAAAGGGTTAACGCCCATAAACACAGTGTCTTCGCATATACACATACACATATATATCGCATGCTATATAATCCCGCTCATCCGACGTTCTCTTCGGCAGAATTCATATATATAAACATTATGCATTTAGGCTAATGGATTGAAAATAATAAATGATGGATTCATTAGAATAATAAAACCAACAGAACAACAAGTGTTCTATATTTTGTAAGGGAAGAGATAACTCTACATGGCAACCATGACAAGTTACACCAAGCTGCATAATAACAAGATTTTCACACCAATTAAATAAAAGATTACTTTTTCTTTCATGAACGTGTAGGAATTCCATCTATTTTTCTTTTTTTTCACATATAGAGTATACAAAATTAGTAAACAATGAGTTCCCTTAGCACTCACTTCTGAGGAAGTAAAACCCGAAAAAAAAATTTAATATCGAAACAAAATTTTCCGTAATGTTGTATATATGGGGAATTCGAAAAAAAAGAAAAGAAGTAAAGGTATCCAAGCAATATACAAAACAAATTAAAACAGGCTTATATGTATATAGCATGCCATATGAAAATATATATATTGTGAAATATGTATACATACATGCGCTTGGTACCGAATGGTCAAAACGTCATAGTGCTTACTCTGCAGTTCTCACGCTGCGGGCCAGTCCATATATAAGTGGCTGATCATATTACGGCTTTTGACGGTGGTTATATTATGAAAACAAAGCGACAAAGTATCTCTATGTTTATGCGCTTGATACTCTAACATTAAGTTTGGGCATATGACCACTTTACATATTGTATACACTACAATACGGTGGGCATATGCTTGTTTGACATATAACATACTACAATATCCGACCGAAACAATAATGTGAGAGTGGCGCAAAATACGTCGGAAAACTCGCAGAACCCTTTTGGCGATACAAACTAATTCAAATGTTCACTCACTGGTGTGAATATATCACTTCTAAAAAATAAATTCAGATAACTATAACATTAAAGATGATAAAATTAAAAAGATCCAAGGCCAAGGCCAAGGAGTAAATAAATCCCACAAAATACATAATTCCACACGATTTTCATAGATAGATTCCATATTCGCAATACCGTGTGATGGAATTATTGGCAATTACTTCATAAAAAAATAATTTATTTGACAGTTAGATTTCAAACCAATTGAAGACTGGTCTATAATTAGACCTCACAATCTAAATTTCCCAATTTATGTTCCAATTACATACAGTTCTGGCAATAATAATCTACTCTTTCCAGCCAGATCCCAAGTGGTAAAAAAAATAGAAATAAATTCAACAGACGAGTAAATATTTTGTTTTTTTTTTTGTTGTTTTTTGAGATGTCTCAACCAAATTTTACACACAGATGAGAATTCTACTTTTACACCTCACCAGCAAGTTTGAATCAGATCGGATAATAAACACCGACATAAATCAATAAAATCAATGAATCAACCCCCATCAGCATCAATGTGTATGCATATGAAGTCAATTAAATACGTTTATATTTGCTTTTATATATGCGTACACAAACAACATACATGGAAACATACAAACATACATATATGCGAACACGTGCTTGAAAAAACTACAAGCTGATTGCGAAACAGAAAGAGACAGAAAACTATTTGTATTGTGTTGTTGTTTTGTGGAATTCGTCAGAAAATTTAAAAGCGAGAAGCTGAACGCTTGCAATGTATACCGAAATAGCAAGACCGTGAATTTTAAGTTTGGTAGCGCAATACGTAAAGTTCAATTCTAGAAATGACGTGAGCGGAGGTTCAACTCCGGCCGTTGGCAAACTCGAATTTTTTCTTACTGATTCTTTTTTTGGTTCAAATTTTTTTTAAATTTTATATTTCCAATTTTTAAAATATCTTGAATCCGATATGACGGAGAAAGTAATCAATTAATCTGTAAGGGTATACAAACTTCGGCACGGCCAGAAGTTAGCTTTGATATTTATACCCTTGCAGAGGGTATAATAAAATTGGTCAGATGTTTGTAACGCATAGAAATAATCGTTTCCGACCCCATAAAGTATATATATTCTTGATCAGCATCGAAAGCCGAGTCGATATGACCATGTCCGTCTGTCCGTCTGTCTGTTTCTTCGCAAGGAATCGAACTTAAATTTTGAGCTACGTGAATAAAGTCATATCATTCTCTTCACTGATGATTTATCTAAATTAAGTTCGAGAATTGGTAGGATCGGACAACTATAAGTTATAGAAAAATAGGAAAGATCAGAGGTACCTCGGTTAAAATTTGTGTTGTTCAAAACAGTTCTTGTGAGAAAAACTTTTTTGTTTTTTGAGATATCTCAACCAAATTTGGCACACAGATTCTACTTCTACACCTTACCAGCAAGTTTGATTCAGATCGGATAATAAACACCGACATAAATCAATAAAATCAATAATCAACCCCCATCAGAAAAAGTATGTTTTTGTGAGAAAAACTTTTTGTTTTTTAAGATATATGAACATATGAGAATTATACTTTTACATCATATCAGTAAGTTTGAATCAGATCGGATAATAAACACCGACATAAATCAATAAAATCAATGAATCAACCCCCATCAGCATCAGTATGTTTGCATATGCAGCCAATTAAATACGTTTGTTGCAGCATTATTGGTGGTGATCGTCTTAGCGCAGCGAGTTTCGTTTGCATGCAGATCTCAAAAACTCTCTGAGTTCATCTAATTATCTTGTGCTTAGCGAACACCGCTCAAATACTGCTCGAACCACGCTCGGCGCCAGTTTCCAACGCTGTCGCCTCGCCAAAACGGGCCGTTACCCAACTACACAACCAGACGACCCATCCCGCCGCATAAATTGGCTGATGCAATGTCAGGCCATAGTACAGTTACGATTCTAATGAAAAACCCAAAGACACACAACTACACTTCTTGTGTGTTTCTCTCACACGCACTTCTAGCTCGCGCCGTCCTGTCGCCAACCCATACATACAAACTACTTATGCTCTGACACGGCCATCCTGACCATAACACGACCTCGTGAAATTCCATAAAAATAAATCATTTTATTCATAAATCAAATCATTATCGAATAGAACTTAATATTAACATTTCAATTTTCCATACAATCAATCACAACCATCAGATTTTAGTTTCAACTTTTAATCTCTTACAAATTTTAAACTCAACTCTTTGTTTCATTCTTAAACAATTCATCTTTAAATTAATTTATTTCATTAATAGTTCTTTTATTTATCATAAACCCAACTGGTTTCAATTTCCATCATCTTATGCGCCACACGCCGTGATCAAAATATTTGTTTTGCACTTGTGCTTGCATTATGACAAATTCTTTCAAGTTTTATAATCAGCCCTTTAGGCATCTATACTGTCTCTTTCAACAGCTTCAATCATGTCAATACTGTCTCTTTCAACAGTTTCTCTTTCATCGATTTCATTACTGTCTCTTTCAACAGTTTCTCTTTCATCTATTTCATTACTGTCTCTTTCAACAGTTTCTTTTTCACCATCATTTGAAGCCTCTTCACTACTTTCTAGTTTAACTGGTACGTATTCCTCTGGCAATTTTCTTATATCTTCGTGAGCATACTTATATTTTCTATTATTTGTCAATGATCTGAGGATATATCTATCTCCATCCAACAATTCAGCTATTTGTAAAGGACCTCTAAACTTTGGACTTAATTTTGTTTGATGCCTCTCTTCATTTTTTAACAACACAAAATCTCCTACCTTGTATCGAACAACCTTAGCCTTGGTTTTATCAAAGTGGTTTTTACTATATGCTGCAGCTGCGGATATATTTTGCACCGCTCGAGCTCTTGATTCTGCCAAATCGACCTCTTGTGTCATGTCACATGGGGGAAGCAACCCCAACGGACGAGCAACCTTTCCGATAAACAGTTCCAATGGACTTGCCTTTGTGACTCGACTTACTGTACAATTTAAGGCTAACTGTACCTCACCCAATGCGTCCTGCCAAGACCTGTTGCTAGTCTCAACTGCCGTTAGTAGGTTTTTCAAAGTGCTCATTATGCGTTCCACCTGTCCGTTGGCCCTACTTGCACCTGTCGCAATTAAATGCAAATTTATTTTCTGTTGAGAACAAAACTCACTAAATTTAGAGCTGGCAAAGCACCTACCCTGGTCTGCTATTACGCGGTTTGGTACTCCAAACAAAGATACAGCCGATTTCACAGCACCTATACAATTGTCAGCATCAATCTTGAGTGTGTGTGTTAAATAAACAAATTTAGTAAAAGCGTCTACCTGGACAATGACATATTCTTTTCTATCAGACTTGCCACTCAACTTCCCAGTTATATCTATGTGTATCGTGTGCCAAGGTGTGTCAATTTTTGGTATTGGATGAAGTCTAGCATGGATTTTACCTGATCATGACTTTGACATCTTGCAAGTAATACAGTTTTCAACAAACTTTCGTATGTACTTAGACATGTTATCAAACCAATAATAATCATAAGCCTTATCTAAAGTCTTCTCCCAACCTAAGTGCATAATTGACTCGTGAATCTGATTTATTACAGACCATCTAAATGCTCTTGGAACAATTGGCAAGGAACGAGTCCTACCATTTCTCTGAATTTTCCGATAAATTATTCCTGCTCTTAGCTCGTAAGTTCTTGCAATGTCTTCGGCAAGAGAATTATCTTTTAATTTATTCACAATATCAATAATATCAGAATCCTTGCGCTGTTCGGCCTTAAGCCATTCACTAGATATCTCTGCCAGATTGACTCGTTTCTCAGAAGTCTTACAAGTATCAATCGCATTCGCGGATGGAAGATTTCTGGAAAAGAAGTCAGCATGAGCCATTCGTTTACCTTCTCTATACTGCAAATCAAATGAGAACGACTGTAAATAAGGCCACCATCTTTGAGCCCTGGGAGATAGTTCACGTTTGGTTCTTGATTCTTTAAGTGAGTTACAGTCGGTAAACACGACAAAATCTCTACCGGTTAAATAATGACGGAAATGCTTTATAGCCATGACAACCGCAAGAGTCTCCAATTCATAAGAATGGTATCGCGACTCGGCAGGTGAAGCAGCCCTGCTGAAAAACTCAACGACATGAGGCCTATTATTGATTCTATGTAATAAGATAGCACCGTATCCCCGAGAACTTGCATCAGTATGCAATTCGATTGGATATTGCGGGTCAAAAATAACTAACACTGGCTTCCTTGTAAGGACAAAAATGACTTTCTGTCTTATTTGTTCATGTTCAGGCTTCCAAACAAAGTCGTTCTTTTCCGATGTTAAAAGATACAAAGGCTTCATGAAACAGGAAAATCCTTGCATAAATTGCCGAAAATATGACGCCAATCCAATAAATTGTCTTAATGCAGAGACCGACTGAGGAGGTGGTAAAGCAGTTAACGCTGAAATTTTAAGTGAATGTGGACGAATTTGACCTGCGCTCACCTCATATCCCAAATATTGAACTGTCGATCTTAGAAACGAACACTTTTTAATATTAAACAAAAATCCAGCTTTCGTTAGAATGTCAAGAGTAACCTTTAATCTTTCTAAAGCCTCACTTTTTGTTGTAGCCACCACCAATACATCATCCATATAGACAACCACAAATGTATTTGCCAGTTCTCCAAGTGTATTCATCACTGTACGTTGGAACACTGAAGGTGCATTTTTGAGTCCAAACGGCATTGATAAAAACTCATACTGGCCATCGGGGGTGACAATAGCCGTACATTCTATCGATTCTTCATGCATGGGGATTTGTTAATATCCACTTGCCATATCTAAACATGTGAAATATTTTGCTCCATGAAGTCTAGCTATTTGATCTGCTATAAGGTAGGTGAGGATATCTGTCTGAAACTGTATTAGCATTCAATACACGGTAATCAACGCATAAACGTTGAGAACCATCCTTTTTGTTCACTAACATCATAGGGCTTGCATAAGGAGAACAACTTGCCCTTATGACATTGCATTCTAACAACTCTTTAACCTTGTTGCGCACCAACTCCCTTTCATTTGGGCCAAGTCTGTATGGTCTTCTCTGAACAATTTTTCTGGGGTCTGCTAACTTAATTTTCATTTCACCTGTACTGACTGTAGAAGAAGGAATCCCCTTTATAAAATACTTCGAGTAGTTTTTCAATACATTATTTAATTCATCCTCTTCTTCACCGACAAGATCAGTATTTACTTTAGACAATATGTCATTATTTGAACAGCAGTTTACAATTTTTGATCGAACAATTTCAAATTTGCCGGGTGACACAATGACTTGAAAACCCTGCGATAATAATTCTCGGCCAATAACAACTTCGTTCTTCAAATATTCATCGCCCAAAACATGGAATAACATTTCAACATAATGGTTGTTAATTTCTACAGTGCTAAGTATTTGCAATGTACTACAAATGCTGCCCTTGCCAATACCCTCTAGTAATACTACATTGTTAATTCTTTTACCAACTAACTTAGCACTTATCTTTTGTTTAATCAAAGAGCATTCCGATCCAGAATCAAATGTTGTCGTGAAAACCGTGCCGTGATGACGCATCTCTCCTTTGAGCTCGATAACTTCACAGATCTGCACTCTCTTCACCTGATACGTATCCTTGACCTTGTCCATTTTGGGCTTACTGCAATGAGTTGAAATGTGTCCAACTTCGCCACACTTGAAACAGGTTACATTTGACTGCTGTTGTCGACCAAACACGCTCTTGCCACTATGCTCTGCAACTCGGGGAGAAAAACTACGTTGCTGTCTAGCTCGACATTCAGCCATCTTGTGACCCAGTTTTCCACAAAAATGACACTTGATCGTTGAAAATTTCTGCCGTTTAATGTCGGTTGAAGCTGTTTCTCCTTGTAAAGATTTCTTCCGTTTGCTAAATGTAAAAGCTTTAAGCTCGGTCTGTAGTTCACTCCTGGTGCGCACCTTTGAAGTAAAGGTTAGACGTTGCAATCTGGTGTCAATATGAGCCAACTGAGCAAGCGTCACAGAAACAGCAATCTCCTCCACATCCATATTACGCCATTTATTGATGAGTGCCGTCACCATGCGACTTGCATAATTGGAGAGACAGTCTCCGTCGGTCGGGCTAGTTGATAACATAGTCAAAAACATAGCGGCTGGTGTTTCCACACTGGTAAAACGCTGAACGAAAAGTTCCTTGAACTCAGCCCAATTTATTTCAGGATAACATATTTGTGAAAGCCACTGCGATGCACTGCCTTCCAACGCTGCACTCAAAGCCATCACCAACTCACTGCCTTGTATCGCATTTTCAGCTAAAATTATATTTACTGTAGCGCACCACGCTGACGCGTCGGAGCCAACAAGATCTGCGTTAAATTTCGGCAACACCACCGTCTTATTATTTGTTGTTTCGGATGGCCCTGATTTTAACGCTTTAACAAGTTCAATTAAATTTTTGTTTTGCATTTCCATTAACACTTGCCAAGGATCATTTGGCCTATTCGGTAGCGAGCCCGATCCCACTTCTGATGTTGCAGCATTATTGGTGGCCATCGTCTTAGCGCAGCGAGTTTCGTTTGCATGCAGATCTCAAAAACAACTGAACTCTCTGAGTTCATCTAATTATCTTGTGCTTAGCGAACACCGCTCAAATCATGCTCGAACCACGCTCGGCGACAGTTTCCTACGCTGTCGCCTCGCCAAAACGGGACTTTACCAAACTACAAAACAAGACGACCAATCACGACGCATAAATTGGCTGATGCAATGTCAGGCCATAGTACAGTTACGATTCTAATGAAAAACCCAAAGACACACAACTACACTTCTTGTGTGTTTCTCTCACATGCACTTCTAGCTCGCGCCGTCCTGTCGCCAACCCATACATACAAACTACTTATGCTCTGACACGTTTATATTTGCTTTTATATATGCGTACACAAACAACATACATGGAAACATACAAACATACATACATACATATATGCGAACACGTGCTTGAAAAAACTATAAGCTGAGTGCGAAACAGAAAGAGACAGAAAACAATTTTTGTATTGTGTTGTTGTTTTCTAGAATTCGTCAGAAAATTTAGAGAGCGAGAAGCTGGACGCTTGCAATGTATACCGAAATAGCGAGGCCGTGAATTTTAAGTTTGGTAGCGCAATAGGTAGAGATAGGTTCTAGAAGTGACGTGAGCGGAGGTTCAACCCGGCCGTTGGCAAACTCGAATTTTTTCTTACTGATTCTTTTTTTGGTTCAAATTTTTTTAAATTTTATATTTCCAATTTTAAAAGAGAAAGTAATCAATTAATCTGCAAGGGTATACAAACTTCGGCACGGCCGAAGTTAGCTTCTTTGATATTTTTCTAATAATTTTAATTTTTCCTTTTCAATGGACAGCAGTTGAGAAGCCATACTTCTTTTTTTTTACTAAAAGCTTCTTCCTCATCGGAGTTGCACAAGTCAGCCAATTTGTCAGACAATACTGTGTCTAGCGAATCTTCAAACTCTGGGATACTCAAACTTTTATTGGAGCAGCTGGCCTCCAAATTACCAAACGATTGCCTGGGCTTCATTTGGTCTTTTAAAAACAAAAGTTAAAATAAGGCCACGAGGTATATAAATCACCATCGGGTGCACAATAGCCTGACTTTTCTGTCGGCCTCTTTTTGATTCGTTTCGGAACTGGTACCGAAGATTTTTCCCATTTTTTTTAAACACTATCCTAAAGGTTAACACAAAAAAAATGAATTTAATAAGAAACGATTATTTAGATAGCTGACAAATTTTGGAAATTGTGTAAATTTCCAAATTGTGCTGAGGCTATTTATGGAAAACACATTCGTATTCAGTGTCCACCTCATTCTGGATCTATGTTCTACAATTACAAAATAGTATTTCAATAGGCGAATCTCCCGAGCTCGCAGGTGCATTGAATAGGCTTTTGGAATAATGACTTCCATTTGTTCTGGAAGCCAATTGAAACCGATCCAGATGTCGTCGATATTATTCTAAAGGTCCCAATGACAATCAAGACACACACACAAGCTATGAAAATAATGGAGTCTTATGTGTACACATAAGCTTTAATATTATATATCCACAAATATAAATATAAACAAACTTACTTGGGACTTGCAAAGTTTCTTCAAATGCCTTCCAATTTTTTCAACAACCAGCCGGTTGTGGTGATTTTAAAAGAAATGGCGATTAGAAATTGACTATCGTCAAATCAACAAAAAGTTATTGTCTGATAAATTGCCGGTCCCCTGAATTGACGACCTTCAAGATCAACTGGGTCGAGCCAAATACTTTTTTTGCCTCGACTTAATGTCAGGTTTTCACCAAATTGAACTAGAAGAAAGTTCAAGAAATGTAACATCATTCGCAAGGGGCAATGGCTCATATCGTTTCACGCAATTACCATTTGGTCTGAAAATAGCACGAAATTCATTTCAGGGAACGGTCTCCGGTCTAGGACCATAACAGGCATTCCTCTATATGGATGACTTAATGGTGATAGAATGTTCCGAAAAATACATGATTAAAAACATCACTTAAGTGGGCAAGTGAATGCCAAAACGCATTTCAATACCTTGAAGAAAAGCTTACACACCCCACACTTTTATAATATCCTGATTTTAGCAAAGAATTTTGCATAATAACAGATGCTAGTAAACAAGCTGGCGGAGCAGTTCTAACTCAGAACCATAATGAAACTCAACTCCCAGTAGCTTATGCATCTCGTTCATTCACAAAAAGGGGAAAGCAATAAAAGCACAATAGAACAAGAGTTAGCGGCAATACTTCGAGCAGTTACCCACTTCAGACCATAAATATATGGAAAACACTTCACAATAAAAACGGACCCACTTTTTCACCATGACAAATCCCAGCTCCAAATAAACTCGCATGCGGCTAGAATTTGAAGAATACGACTTCACAGTAGAACACCTAAAGGGCAAATATAGTTTTGTAGCAGACGCACTTTCGCGTATTACTATAACAGAACTCAAAGATATTCAAAATAAAGTCCTGAAAGTCACTACCAGGCAATTAAGAAGACAAAGAAAAAACTGAACAGTTGAAAATAATGAACATTTGACAAGGCAAATTCATAAAGATGTTTCCAAGCCCAACGTACATGCAGTCATTGCAAATGATGACCTACGGAAAATAGTAACCTTGCGCATAACAGAATCTAAATGTTTATTTAAACATGGAAAGAAAGTTATTGCAAGAATAAAAGTTAGCAATTTATATACTAATGGAATTCTCGACTTAGGTCAGTTCTTCCAAAGGCTCAAAA
Source organism: Drosophila sturtevanti (assembly GCA_018150375.1). Classification (NCBI taxonomy): domain Eukaryota; kingdom Metazoa; phylum Arthropoda; class Insecta; order Diptera; family Drosophilidae; genus Drosophila; species Drosophila sturtevanti. The sequence goes on from JAECWJ010000376.1 coordinate 30,192, forward strand.
GAGAGGCAAGTATATTACAAATCATCCAACTCAAAGTGGCACCGAGCGAAAAGGTCTCTGAATCAGTTTCAATAGATATTTTTAAATAAATGGGCAATAAAACATTAATATCATTACGACTAGCGCTACTCCAGCCGGTGATCCATGTAACAGAAGAAAAAGAGTTACAACAAATACTGTCTACTTACCATAATGATCCCATCCAAGGAGGTCACGGTGGCATAACAAGAGCCCTAGCAAAAATAAAAAGACACTACTACTGGAAAAATATGACACGTCATATAAAAAAGTTCGTACGTAGTTGTCAAAAATGCCAAAAATGGCAAAAATCTAAGACAACGACACATATTAAGACCCCTATGAAATTAAGAGATACACCAATAATAGCTTTTAACAGAGTGATAGTAGACACCATAGGTCCACTACCACGCTCGGAAAAGGGCAATGAATACAGGTACGCTCATATGCGACTTAACAAAGTACTTAGTAAGCATTCCAATTCCGAATAAAAGTGCAACAACTGTAGCCAAAGGTATATTTGAAAACTTTATTCTGAAGCATGGCCCAATGAAGACGTTCATTACGTCAAAATATCTCAAATTTTCCAAAAAAATCTCAAATAACTATCTAACTCACAACCAATTAACAGTAATAATAAGAAACAAACAAAAAAATAATTTTTTCCCCAATTAATTTTCATTCAAACAATTTGCAAAATTTTTGTATTTACAAAAAATTAAATTATAATAACTAAATAAATAAATATATATTTTAATACTAACATATAGGGAAAAGCAATATAAAAAAAAATTTTTTTTCCATAAATAACTTCATATTAATAGTACGTTATTTTTTTGAGAAGATGTAGTATGCTGTGTACAATATGAGCCGTTCAGGCCCAACGTGTTGAAGTGCATACAATATCCAATGTTGTCACATGCTCATCTAAACGGTTAGAGTATTGCGTATAGTGACACTCCGTGCCGTAATTCGATCAGTCACTTATATGACTGGCCTGCAGCAGTTTTTACTATTTGCTCTTCGTGGTCTGAACTGGGATCATGACATCAAGCTTCCTTCTTGCACCATTAGGCTACTTTTGATTAACCTCCCCTCCATTACTAACTGTAGAATAATGTTTGGCGTAGTTTTTATGCACTCGCCTGAGCTATTAACCCAAGTAGAATTTTCCGTACCTTTCAGGCCTACTAGAAACTATATTCCTTTATTCCTTAAACGCTGTACTACTAACTATTTTTTGCATAAACCATTTGGAGTCCTTTTATCTGATTACAATCGTCTTTACCGATTGATCAGTTCAGAGATCTCTCTTTCTATTCTAAAAGCTTCTATTCTCTCCTATCTAGCTCGTAAGTAGCTGAAGTTTTCGTTTGTCTGTTTGTTTGTGTTCCCCGCGACTCGTGCCGTACGTCATGCGGCATGCGCCTTTCGGCCGGTTGGGCGGGAGGAGCTGGCAAATATTGCAAGCTTTGGTATTCGCGAGACAAAAAAATCTCCGGGAATTGGAATTCTAAATCCATGCAGAGAGAAAGGCCAAATCGAGAGCAATTAACAATGTCTGGCTTTAGTCATGTTTTAGTAAACGCGAGATTATAAAACTTTAGTCACGCGGTTTTGGAATTGCTTCGGCAATTCATTCTGAAGTTGACAACTACTGAACTTAGCTTCCAGTTTAAAAACTAGCCAAAAGGGACTAAAATCCGTCCCGCGTCCGCTTTATAAATTTGCGTATTTTTCCCTCTATGCTCTTGTACAATCACAGCCCCTTTTTAGGGCACTTCCAGATCCAGTGCATTCTTGCACTCAGGCTGTGTGACCTGCAAACATAAAATGTATCACATTGTCACACAACCAGCAGAACAGTAAGTCATTATTCGACTTGGGATTCGATCAATTAGTCAAACAACAAACGAACATGTTAATATTGTATTAAATTAATTTAAGTTCAATATTTTTTTTAAATACGCGGTCACACGCAACAGCGAATGAACTCCAAATAGAGAGAGCTGTGATATAAATTTACCAACAATATAACACACAACAATGCTTCTTTTTTATATAACTCTTTATTTAATTGTAGACCCATCCTTGTGCTTTTTTTAATCCAAAAAACAATCTGAATATTAAAAAAAGCAACGAAAATTTGACACCTCAAAGGTCTGCGTAACACTCTATTCTGCGTACAATATCAGATTTCGCGATTTCCGTTAGTTTTTTCATTATGCTTTTTTCATTTATTGTTTATCGTTGATGTGCGTAAGTTCATATTACGTTGAAAAAAAATGAGCACGTTTTTTACCATGGAGCAAAAGGAAAAAGAAATCCCTGTAGAAGTTCGAAAACTTATTTTAAAATATAGTTTGGAAGACAAATCCTACCGACAAATTGGTCAGTTGGTAGGAAGGACACATTCCTCGTGCCAAAGAGTGTACAATAATTACATGTCAATCGTCTCCATATTGTCAAAGCCCAGGTCTGGCCGACCACCGTGTTTCACAGAACGGGAGATAAATTTTCCAGTTCACTTTTTAAGTTTTTTTCCAAGGGTTTTTGCCCTTGTAAGTCCCCTCTTTGATGAAATTTCGCTTCATTGTATGCTTAAGTTAAGTAAACCTGTGTACTCACCGGGGTCTGACGGGATTCCTGGGTGTGTACTGAGACTTGTGAAAGGATCTTTTATTTTATCATTCCTCTCAACAAAAGTGGTAATAAGTGTGATGTTTCTAGGGGTATTTCCAAATTGTCCGCAATTCCAAATACTTTTGGGAAAGTAATAAATTCTCAGTTGGAACATTTCTGTACATCTATAGTTTCACTCGCACAGCAACGATCTACGAACACTAAACTTTTAGAATTTACATCCTTAACGGTTAAAGGATTTGAAGAAGCTAAGCAAACTGATGTCATATATACTGACTTCAGTAAAGCTTTTGACTCTGTTAACCATAAGTTACTTCTTTTTAAGCTCAACAAAATTGGATTTCCAACTTCATTACTGAGTTGGATTCGTGAGTACCTAACAAATAGAACAAATCTTCTTAATCAAAACGCATCAATGTGACATCCGTGCCTCAGGGGAGTCATCTGGGTCCGCTACTCTTTACCCTCTTTATCAACGATCTTCCCTCCGTCATGCTACATTCTCGAGTGCTAATGTATGCTGACGACGTTCAGCTATGCCTTAGTTTCAGAGATATGGTTTCGCCCAGTCGATTACAGGCTAACCTTAACAATTTTCAGTGTTGGTGTCAACACAATCGTTTGAATTTAAACACTGCAAAGTGTAAGGTTACAACATTTAATAGAAACTGTCCTCAACTCATAACCTATTTTCTAAATAATTCTCCATTAGAACGTCTAAATGTAATGAACGATTTGGGTGTACTCATGGATGTTGTGTACAATGGGTTTTCGGATTTATAAAGAGACGGTCAAAAGAATTTGACGATCCTTATACTACAAAAATCCTCTACCTCTTTGGTCCGCCCCATATTGGAATACGGATCTTGAGTTTGGTCTCCTCAATATGAGTCACAATAAATGAGAATTGAATCTATGCAAAAGCAGTTTTTACTATTTGCTCTTCGTGGTCTGAACAGGGATCACAACGTCAAGCTTCCCTCGTACACAAGTAGGCTTCTTTTGATTAACCTCCTCTCCCTTACTAACCGTAGAATAATGCTTGGTGTAGTTTTTATACGCAAGCTCCTAAATGGTGATGTAGACTCGCCTGAGCTATTAACCCAAGTAGAATTTTCTGTACCTTTCAGACCTACTAGAAACTATCTTCCCTTATTCCTTACACGCTCTTCTACAAACTATTCTTTGCATGAACCCTTTCGAGTCCGTTGTTCTGATTACAATTGTCTTTACCGATTGATCAGTTCAGAGATCTTTCTTCCTATTCTAAAAGCTACTATTCTCTCCTATCTAGCTCGTACATATCTGAAGTTTTCGTTTACTTCAGTTGTTTGTTTGTGTTCCCCGCAACTCGTGCCGTACATTAAGCGGCTTGCGCCCCTATGTCGGATGGGTGGGAGTAGTTGGCAAATATTGCATCCGTTGGGATTCGTGCGGAAAAAAAAACACACACAAACACAAAAGCAAGTTTAAGGCAAAAAAAAACATTCAAACTGAAACGAGAAAAAATAAATGAACAACCTGTGCGAAGACCAGCACTGGGACCGCTTGGCGCGCCAAGTCAAGCCAAACATGTGAGTGACGACAGCCCCGATATTGCTCCTATCGAGCAAAGGGAACCACCTTCCATCCAGGAGTACCTGAAGGTGTTTCCAAACGATGGACCACACCCACTTACAAGAGCCGAGTACCGGGCTCGTCAGGAGAAAAAAACCAAAAAGAAGACAAAACGAACTCGCAAACTACTCCAGCATAAACGACTACAAGTTGATTTTCTGGACACATCAACAATACTGGAAGACTGACAATGCTACATAGAGTGTATAAAAGAATTAAAAAGTGAACTGTTTACAACATCCTGATTTTAGCAAAGAATTTTGCATAATAACAGATGCTAGTAAACAAGCTGGCGGAGCAGTTCTAACTCAGAACCATAATGGAATTCAACTCCCAGTAGCTTATGCATCTCGTTCATTCACAAAAAGGGGAAAGCAATAAAAGCACAATAGAACAAGAGTTAGCGGCAATACATTGAGCAGTTACCAACTTCAGACCATATATATATGGAAAACACTTCACAATAAAAACGGACCTACTTTTTCACCATGACAAACTCGCATGCGGCTAGAATTTGAAGAATACGACTTCACAGTAGAACACCTAAAGGGCAAATATAGTTTTGTAGCAGACGCACTTTCGCGTATTACTATAACAGAACTCAAAGATATTCAAAATAATGTCCTGAAAGTCACTACCAGGCAATTAAGAAGACAAAGAAAAAACTGAACAGTTGAAAATAATGAACATTTGACAAGGCAAATTCATAAAGATGTTTCCAAGCCCAACGTACATTCAGTCATTGCAAATGATGACCTACGGAAAATAGTAACCTTGCGCATAACAGAATCTAAATGTTTATTTAAACATGGAAAGAAAGTTATTGCAAGAATAAAAGTTAGCAATTTATATACTAATGGAATTCTCGACTTAGGTCAGTTCTTCCAAAGGCTCAAAAGAGAGGCAAGTATATTACAAATCATCCAACTCAAAGTGGCACCGAGCGAAAAGGTCTTTGAATCAGTTTCAATAGAAATTTTTAAATAAATGGGCAATAAAACATTAATATCATTACGACTAGCGCTACTCCAGCCGGTGATCCATGTAACAGAAGAAAAAGAGTTACAACGAATACTGTCTACTTACCATAATGATCCCATACAAGGAGGTCACGGTGGCATAACAAGAGCCCTAGCAAAAATCAAAAGACACTACTACTGGAAAAATATGACACGTCATATAAAAAAGTTCGTACGTAGTTGTCAAAAATCCCAAAAATGGCAAAAATCTAAGACAACGACACATATTAAGACCCCTATGAAATTAAGAGATACACCAATAATAGCTTTTAACAGAGTGATAGTAGACACCATAGGTCCACTACCACGCTCGGAAAAGGGCAATGAATACAGGTACGCTCATATGCGACTTAACAAAGTACTTAGTAAGCATTCCAATTCCGAATAAAAGTGCAACAACTGTAGCCAAAGGTATATTTGAAAACTTTATTCTGAAGCATGGCCCAATGAAGACGTTCATTACGTCAAAATATCTCAAATTTTCCAAAAAATCTCAAATAACTATCCAACTCAACCAATTAACAGTAATAATAAGAAACAAACAAAAAAATATTTTTTCCAATTAATTTTCATTCAAATAATTTGCAAAATTTTTGTATTTACAAAAAATTAAATTATAATAACTAAATAAATAAATATATATTTTAATACTAACATATAAGGAAAAAAAATATATAAAAAAATTTTTTTTTCCATAAATAACTTCATATTAATAGTACGTTATTTTTTGAAAAGATGTAGTATGCTGTGTACAATATGAGCCGTTCAGGCCCAACGTGTTGAAGTGCATACAATATCCAATGTTGTCACATGCTCATCTAAACGGTTAGAGTATTGCGTATAGTGACACTCCGTGCCGTAATTCGATCAGTCACTTATATGACTGGCCTGCAGCAGTTTTTACTATTTGCTCTTCGTGGTCTGAACTGGGATCATGACATCAAGCTTCCTTCTTGCACCATTAGGCTACTTTTGATTAACCTCCCCTCCATTATCGATTCGTTCGTTTAACCTAGCTGGTCGTGTTTTTTTTTGGCGCTCTCACTTTAAATCATTCGGTCTATTTTTTAAATCATTTTACTTAAAAATATAAATATTCTTGTGCACCACATTGTGAACTGTATTAAATTCTTGCGTTTTGTTTGTTGCGAAGCATAAATCAAAGTTATTTTACTTTTGCTTTTAAACTAACAACAAAACCGAAAAAGTTTTGTTGTTGTTTTGAATATTCTTTGATTTCTGTCTCGCTTTGTTCTGCATGCACTCGTGCTCTCCCTTATTTTCGTGTTGTGTTGTTTGTGGCTGCCTTGATCTTTTTGCTCTCAAATTTCGTTTTTTCTTTTCTCTCTTTCTTACGTATTGCCAGTGATAGCGCCCGTTACTCTCGCGTCGTTTAATCTCGCGTTCGGCATATCAGTTAGTGTTGCGCGCTATTAAATATACTATCTTCTCTTTCTTTTTGAGTGCAAACTGCAGTAGCTTAACCCTTGTGTTAACTTTGGGTTTGTATACGCCTTTTAATAAAATTTAAAATTCTCTTTAATTTTTTTAGTTCATTAATAACACTTATTGTAATAGTGTAACAGTGCCCACATCCCCAGAAATGCCAGGAACATTTTTTGCTTTGTTGGCTGTGTGACAATGTAATGCACTATAAGTGTGCCGGTTACACTGTCAAGGTAAAGGACAGTTTTGGCATTGGTGGAGGCCTGAAATGGAGCTGTGAGGCTTGCCGTGATCCCGAAATGGAGATGCGTGTTTCCATGAGGCGGACTCGTGATGGATTTAAAACCGTTTCGGCTGGTCTTAACAAGCTTCGGGATGAGTTTTCATTGTTGGAAACTCAGTTTAGTAGTTTCAAACTGCTAAACGAATCCTCGAAACGGAAGACCATCCCTAGAACCTTATCCCCGGGTCCGCCAGCATCTCTTATCGCCATCTCGAACACTCTCAGTTGTCCAACTACGCCGAATGTACAGGAACTGATATCTTTTTAAAGTCCGATACCATCTGTTAGTAGAGGATCCCATTGCCATTTCGCCAGGTATTGGTGTTCCACTAGCTACCAAGATATCAGGTGTACTTTCCGAAACGTCCGGGGAATATCCTCTGCTAGGGATATTCCCAACCAAACTCTGACGAGAGGTGCTCGTAAAGCATTGGCTGCCACGGCAGCCTCAGTACAAATGCTGCGGCTGCTACCACAGTCAGTTTGTCAAGTTCTCTCGTCAGTATCCCACCTAAAAAACAAATATTTGTTTCGAGGCTTGACCCTAATCAGAGGATGTTTTGGCCCATATCCGGGCACGAAATCCTGCCTCAAATTTAGAAGTGGAAAAACTCTATGTAGACAGCGTATCCTTTAACTTTCATATTCTTGCCTTTACTGAGACGTGGCTGAAGCCAGACATTCCTGATGCTTCAGTTCTTTGCACAAATTATTCAATTTATAGGAGAGATCGGACAATCCGCACTGGTGGTGGTGTGTTAAGTGCTGTTGATTCAGCCCTTCCATCTGAACTAATGCAGTCATCTTTCACTCATGAAATCGAATTCATCATTGTTAAGATCTTGTTTAAATCATTTTGCACCTATGTTACTTATTCGTATATCCCACCTGTGTCCGATTTGGAAATATACAATAAACACTTGCACGCCATTCATGCTGTTTCCACAGTGATGTCCGATAGAGATTCACTTATCGTTCTTGGAGATTTTAATTTCCCAGATATTTCATGGGTCCCTGAGGCATCGTCCATGATGCTGCCCTCCTTGTCACTTTGCTTCGTTGATGGTCTTTTTGGCTTATCCCTAAGTCAGATAAATCCTGTGCGTAATTCACATGAGAAATTACTTGATCTCATATTTGTATTGGATTCCTCAACAGTGTTGTTTCCAGGTTCTTCCAGAAGACAAATTTCATCCTACATTAAATGTAGCTATTGACCTTTCATTTCAAGAGCCGATTTCTTGTGCTAATTCGGTCTCAAAGATTCGCTGTTTTCGTAAGGCTGACTTTTGTCAGTCAAAGTTTGTATTCCTCTCGTGAAATCGGTTCGGTCAAACAGACCGCCCCGGTTCACTCGGGAGTTGTCTGACTTACGAAATATCAAATCGAGACATTATAAGAAGTATAAAAAAGCAGGTCGCCCGTCTGATTTTTATCTGTATTCTGTTGCCCGTTCGAACTTCATGCTTCTTAACACCAAATGCTATAAGGATTATCTTCAGCGGTGTAAACTTCAGTTTTCCCATGATCCTTAGCAGTTTTTTAACTTTGTCAATACTAAACGTAAGACATCCATAATCCCTTCCTGTTTAAGTTTTGAAAATAAGATAGCTGACACTGATCAGGCCATTGCCGATATGTTTGCTGATTTTTTCAAAACAACCTATTCCTCATAGGAATATACTGGGAACCTTTCATATCCTTATGAGTTAAACAGGTCTAATGGTATCTTCAATCCTTTATTCGATGAAAGTACGCTTCTTAGCGTGCTTAAGTTAATTAAACCTGTGTACTCACCGGGGCCTGACGGGATTCCTGGGTGTGTACTAAGATTTGGTGCTGATGCTTTATGCAAGCCTATTCATAAGTTATTCTCCTTGTCTGTTGAAACGTCCTCTTTCCCAATTATGTGGAAGGAATTTTTTATCATTCCTCTCCACAAAAATAGTAATAAGTCCAATGTGTCAAATTATAGGGGGTATTTCCAAATTGTCCACGATTCCAAAAGCTTTTGAGAAAATAATAACTTCTCAATTGCAACATTTCTGTACATCTATAGTTTCACCCACAGCATGGTTTTTGTGGAACGTAGATCTACGACCACTAACCTTTTAGAATTCACATCATTAACGTCAAAGGGTTTGAAGAAGCCAAGCAAACTGATGTCATATATACTGACTTCAGTAAAGCTTTGACTCTGTTAACCATAAGTTACTACTTTTTAAGCTCAACGAAATTGGATTTCCAACTTCATTACTGAATTGGATTCGTGAGTACTTAACAAACAGAACACAGAAAGTTCTTTTTAAGTCTTCTTATTCAAAACGCATCAATGTGACATCTGGGGTGCCTCAGGGTAGTCATCTGGGTCGACTGCTCTTTACCCTCTTCATTAACGATCTTCCCTCCGTCATGCTACATTCTCGAGTGCTAATGTATGCTGACGATGTTCAGCTATGCCTTAGTTTTAAAGATATGGTTTCGCCCAGTCGATTACAGGCTAACCTTAACAATTTTCTGTGTTGGTGTCAACACAATCGTTTGAATTTAAACACTGCAAAGTGTAAGGTTATGACATTTAATAGAAACTGTCCTCAACTTATAACCTATTTCATAAATAATTCTCCATTAGAACGTCTAAATGTAATGAACGATTTGGGTGTACTCATGGACCATAAATTGACTTTCAACTCCCATGTTTCCACAACTGTTGGCAAAGCAATGGGTGTTCTCGGCCTATAAAGAGATGGTCAAAAGAATTTGACGATCCTTATACTACAAAAAATCCTCTTTACCTCTTTGGTCCGCCCCATTTTGGAATACGGATCTTGAGTTTGGTCCACTAAATATGAGTCACACCAAATGAGAATTGAATCTGTGCAAAAGCAGTTTTTACTATTTGCTCTTCGTGGTCTGAACTGGGATCGCAATGTCAAGCTTCCGTCGTACTCGAGTAGGCTTCTTTTGATTAACCTCCCCTCCCTTACTAACCGTAGAATAATGCTTGGCGTAGTCTTTATGCACAAGCTCCTAAATGGTGATGTAGACTCGCCTGATTTATTGACCCAAGTAGAATTCTCTGTACCTTTCAGACCTACTAGAAACTATCTTCCCTTATTCCTTAAACGCTGTACTACAAACTTTTCTTTGCATGAACCCTTTCGTGTTCTATGTTCTGACTACAATCGCCTTTACCGACTGATCAGTTCAGAGATCTTTCTTCCCAGGCTAAAAGTGTCTATTCTTTCCTATCTAGCTCGTAAGTAGCTGTAGTTTTCGTTTACTTGTCTGTATGTGTGTGTTCCCCGCGACTCATGCCGTACGTTATGCGGCTTGCGCCCCTCTGTCGGTTGGGCGGGAGTAGTGGCAAATTTTGCATCCATTGGAATTCGCGCGAAAAAAAATTAATAACTGTAGAATAATGTTTGGCGTAGTTTTTATGCACTCGCCTGAGCTGTTAACCCAAGTATAATTTTCCGTACCTTTCAGGCCTAGAAACTATATTCCTTTATTCCTTAAACGCTGTACTACTAACTATTCTTTACATAAACCATTTCGAGTCCTTTTATCTGATTACAATCGTCTTTACCGATTGATCAGTTCAGAGATCTCTCTTTCTATTCTAAAAGCTACTATTCTCTCCTATCTAGCTCGTAAGTAGCTGAAGTTTTCGTTTGTCTGTTTCTTTGTGTTCCCCGCGACTCGTGCCGTACGTTATGCGGCATGCGCCTTTCGGCCGGTTGGGCGGGAGGAGCTGGCAAATATTGCAAGCTTTGGTATTCGCGAGACAAAAAATCTCCGGGAATTGGAATTCTAAATCCATGCAGAGAGAAAGGCCAAATCGAGAGCAATTAACAATGTCTGGCTTTAGTCATGTTTTAGTAAACGCGAGATTATAAAACTTTAGTCACGCGGTTTTGGAATTGCTTCGGCAATTCATTCTGAAGTTGACAACTACTGAACTTAGCTTCCAGTTTAAAAACTAGCCAAAAGGGACTAAAATCCGTCCCGCGTCCGCTTTATAAATTTGCGTATTTTTCCCTCTATGCTCTTGTACAATCACAGCCCCTTTTTAGGGCACTTCCAGATCCAGTGCATTCTTGCACTCAGGCTGTGTGACCTGCAAACATAAAATGTATCACATTGTCACACAACCAGCAGAACAGTAAGTCATTATTCGACTTGGGATTCGATCAATTAGTCAAACAACAAACGAACATGTTAATATTGTATTAAATTAATTTAAGTTCAATATTTTTTTTAAATACGCGGTCACAAGCAACTGCGAATGAACTCCAAATAGAGAGAGCTGTAATATAAATCTACCAACAATATAACACACAACAATGCTTCTTTTTTTATATATAACTCTTTATTTAATTGTAGACCCATCCTTGTGCTTTTTTTAATTCAAAAAACAATCTGAATATTAAAAAAAAAAACAACGAAAATATGACACCTCAAAGGTCTGCGTAAACACTCTATTCTGCGTACAATGTCAGATTTCGCGATTTCCGTTAGTTTTTTCATTATGCTTTTTTCATTTATTGTCTTTCGTTGATATGGCTTAATAATATAATAATAATAATATGTTCGTAATTTCACTGAGAAACACTGTCTTCTTGGCTTGGTATACCATGTAATATGGATTAGGTAAATGATTTGGGTCGATTTTACATGGTCTGCTCGCATGTAGACTCTGTCTAGATTTTCCCATTTCAAAAAGATTTTTATAAGCAGCCTGCCCGAATTGCGTAAAGAGCTTAAACGTCGCTATTTGCAAACATCAAAAGGTGCTACCATGGTCGCATACATGTGACGCTGGGAAACATCACTTCATTAGCACACTAATAATTATGCACAAAATAATCTGGGTCAGATATAGAACATCTGTAATGATTTTAAACCATTGCAGAGGGTTTATTAATTTTGGTTAGAAGTTTGCAACGCTCAGAAGGAAGCATCTCCGACTATTTAAAGTTTATATGTTCTTGATCAGCATAAATAGACGAGTCTATTTAGCCCTGTTCGTCTATCCGACCGTTCGTTTGTTTGGATCAACAGTTTCTCCTCCAAAACTCTTATTAAATTTTTCTGTTGGGTTGTAACAGAATTGGTCGACTATAGTTTGTTCTTATTTGCTATTCCCGAAATATAAATAACAGCCTTCATAGTTCCGTTAAGTTATAAAGAGACAATCTGCAAGGGTACATAACTTCGGCACGGCCGAAGTTAGCCAATCCAATCAAAGCATTGTTCCGAGAGGTTGAATTCACTAATACCGAAGTCCTTAGCAAAATTTTTTTCGCATATTGCTCTAAGATTACATTTATCAACGTCAGCCTGGGCAGTCCTTTGTAACCGACTTGTTAGTGCAAGCTCGGTGTATTGTTGCAGCTACTACTCGTACAAGAGGGCCGCCTTTTCGTTGTAGGAGAGTTTGGTTTCCCACCCATCCTAATGATTTATCGTGTTTATTTGGATGTGTTTGGCGACATATTTTCACTGCTGTTTTGCTCTATTTGCTCATTTTTGGTTTTAACACTTGGAAATGTAATGTAGGTCCTATTGTAGGAGAATTTATTCGTTTCGAATGTACCAAGACGCCTCAGTGATGGTTTTTGACTGCGTGCTTTGAGAAGTTTCTATATTGCTGTCGTTTACATTTCTCTATAGCACAACGACATAGGTTGGTTTAAACACTGAGTTGTAGAGAATAACGTTGACTTGTTGGTAAGCCCGCAGCAGATAAAGTAATGAGCCAAGCACACTGTCTTGAGGTTCATCTTCCCCTTACCTTGAAGTCATCAAAAGTTGAGCTACTGTATTTTAAGTTCAATTTCCTATTAAAGATGTAATATTCCATGTGAGTTTTTGAGGGAACAACGCTTTAATTTTTGTACCATGAACCCATAGGGTAAAAGAATATATTAAAGTCGCTAAAATGTATGTAAGAGGCAGAAGGAAAATTATCCGACCACATAAATTGTATATATTCTTGATCAGTATCAATAGCGAATTCGATTGAGACTTGTTCGTCTGTCTGTCCGACTATCTGTATGAGATGTCATCGAGATCTTGGAGACTATAAGAGATAGAGCAACCAAAATTTATTTTTGAGATCTGTCTAGTATGCAAGCAGATCAAGTTTGTTTCAAATTTTTGCCACGCCCACTTCCGCCTCCGCAAAATAGAAAAAAAATACAACTACCGCTGTATTAAAGTTATAATATTTCTTGTCCATTATATAGCTAACATATACCATTTGACCAAATTTCTTTGAATTCGGAATATAAATATCGGAGATATACGTGTATAAGTTCTGATATGTGTGAGCGAGATAGCATACGCACTTTTCATTGTATTGAATGACGCATTAGTTTCATTCACTGATAGGAGTGAGAGAAGCATGCATTTGCTGTTTCGACGTTATAAAAAATATGTATTTAATTAGTGGCAATTTCGCAGGAGTCTGATTTTATGAAATATCTCTTTGTGGTACGGGTATACTCCAAGTCGGCAGGGACGACTTGCTTACTTCATTTTTTCAATTAGGCCTGATCGACATTAAGGAAGATCGCTATGCAGTATTGTTATTCCTTAAATGCTATGCGGACTTCAATGGTTTTGTTGAAACTGAACTGAAGCATGGTTGTGGACAGGTCGGTCGCTTGTGGATCACCAACATGCCCATGGAGCCGTAGCTGCGGTTTCTTGGTTGAATTTCTTAAGGGCTTTAAGAACTCGACATTGAATCAGTAAAAAAAGGACGACAATCGAGATAACTGTTTCCATAAGAAAATGATGGCGTCGGGAAGCATGAAAAAGAAATTGCGTCTAGTTTATGACAACATGTCGTTTCTTTTCAAACTCGGGATATATATTGGGTAGGTATCGAATTAATATTCATGACATAGAAGGTGCGGCGAATTAATAATCTACGACACACAATATACGACATCCAGCTAGTCTCCATTATGCCCGTTTCTCGTCTTGTTATAAAATTTTGATGAAACAAAAACAAGAAAAAGCATATACTATTACAAAACACAAAATAACATTTGTTTGGGGCTTAGTTTTGCTATTAAAAACTGAGAAATCAGCTACCAAAAAGCTTCAGTAGATGGAGAATGTCTGTTCTGGACCAGGAAATGACGTCACTGATAAGGTATAAGGTTTTGACCGGAAGTGTGTTGACCGCAATATGGTCTGGACCAGGAAATAACGTCATAGATAAGATTGTGGAGCGGAAGTGTGTAGAGCTTAATTTGGTCTGGACCAGGAAATGGGTTAGAGATAAGGTTGTGGAGCGGAAGTGTGCTGAGTGAATTTGGTCGTGATAAGGTGCGTGTGCGAGTTCAAGGTCAAGTTTCTAGTGTGTGTGTGTGTGTGTGTGTGTTAAAAATGCTTGACCTTGAAAAAAAGAAATGAAATCACTTGTTTTTAATTTTATATATTTTTATTTATTTATCGTTTAACCATTTCCTATATATATATATATATATATATATATATATATATATTTACATACACGTTTTTGCGATAATGTGTAATGCTGGTGTGAAAAAATGTTTGACCTTGGAAAGAAATCACTTGCTTTATTTTGAAATATTTTTATTTATTTATTTTTGGTATGTATATATGTTTACATTACTCATTTTTTTTTTGCGGCGTGGGAAAAAAATAGTGTTTTGTCTTGGAAAGTGACCCTTATCAGAGCGCTGGGTGCAGAACTGAGGGGGTACCACCAAATTTTTTTCGCTCATATCATTCAGTTTAATTGAATTTGATCATTGTTCAACAACACCATTTGCTGTTAATATTTCTGCACTTAGATCAATACATACTTATAAAAATGCAGCAATATTGTGATGTGTGTGATGTCTATGTGACGCAAGTTAGATGGACTAATCATTTAAGAACAAATATGCATAGAACAAATGCCTGTAAACCTTTTGATACATGCGTAAAACAAATTTCTAGTGGTTTCAGGAATCGCATTGTTACATATCGCTATGAGAGTGATAATAATGCTAACACCAGTGAAGGAGGTCTGCAAATGCGTGAAGACTTTCTCTCGGAAGCAGGAGGTTCTTTGCTTCCAATATTGGAAAGATGGCTAAGCATTAATACAGCATGTAAACTTAATTTGGAGTTGTTTGCCGAGTATATTAAGATGAATGATGATGATGATGAAATGACTTTCATGATTAAGTCGCATCAGACCCCAATGATTTTGCTAACACTTCAAAGTGATTTGGAAGAAACATTTGTAAGTCAGGCTATGGAGATAAGTACTAAAATGGATGAGTTGCAAGAGCGTGATAGTGGATGGACGCTGGTAAAAATACTTTATGTTGAAATGAATCTCAA